>OY735202.1:53260350-53390350 GCA_963457665.1 Thysanoteuthis rhombus
TATCAATTTCAAGAAGGCCTTTGACCCAGTGGAAATTCCCATGGTCATTGAAGCTATCACTCTACAAGGTGTAAACCCTGTATACATTAGAGTACAGCGACATATTTACAGTCACAGCTGCTCCGATATCAGGATGCATGAAGATTGAAAGCCCTTCCAGCTTCAAAAAGGAGTGAGACAAGGTGATACTAGCTCACCCAAACTCTTCACAGCCTGTTATAAGATGATCTTCTGATATCTAGAATGGGAAAATAAAGGAATGAGAAAAGATGGCAATACCTAAGCAACTTCAGATCTACAGATGACATTGTAATTTTTGCAGAGAACCTTCATGATCCCCATCTAATGCTGGATGAAGTGAATGAAGAAAGCAAGAAAGTCAACCTTTCACATGAACTTCATCAAAACAAAGGTCATTGACAACAAACACGTCAGAAATGAACACACAATGATCAAGATCGAAAATGCAAAACTGGAGAAAGTGGACCACTACATATACCTAGGACAACAAATCTCTGTTAAATCATCATCAGAAGAAGAAATCAAGCAAAGAATCACTTCAAGATGACAAGCCTTCAGAAGAGCAAGTTCAACCTTCAAGAACAAGAAAATCCCATTGGTCCTAAAAAGAGTATACAACCAATGCATCCCCTCTGAAAGATGGAACCTAACCTAGAGACTGACTCTCTGAGTGCACTTGAAAAACTGAAGGCAGCACAGTATATTAAGGAGAAAATAAGAGCCGAGACATCATAGAATCCAAAGGAAAACTCGAATGGCAATGGATTGGTCATGTTGCAAGAATGGCAGACAACTGAAGGATTTCACAACTCACATGCAAGACCAAAGCAGCTGAATATAAGATGGAGAGACAAACTAGACAAGTTCAGAAAGTATTGGCTCTGCGACACCTCCTAAATAAGATTTTAGTGTGTGTGGTAGGTGAGGGGGTTGATTTTCAATGTAAATTTATGCTAAATTGATCTCTCAATCACTGGCTGGCAACATTTTCTCTTGTCCAACAAAAGGTGGCTGATGTAACATTCATTGATCATCCTTTCTTTCCAATTTTTTAACTGATCACACCTATGCTTGCCAAAAGATATTGGTCATGTGACATTTTTTGATTAACCAGACCTCTGTTTATTTTTCTGAAGAGGTATTTTTCTGAGATATTAAAAAAATAGTATTGTTCAATTTAGATATTTATAAATGCTTATTTAAAGCAAATGAGTTTTTGAAAATTCACCTCCAAAATAAGTTTTCTTGGAGAGTTTGGAGTGATAAATTTGTGCACCATTTTTAAACCAAGTGAATGAAAGGGTGAAACTTTACGATCGCGATAATATTCATTCGCCAATACATCATGGTTACAACAGATAACTGTAATTCTGATTTTCTCTTGTAAATTATCTTATTTCTTCTTATTTCTGCACTGTTTTTAATATTGAGTGAAAGAAGGTGTGAAACTCAATGATTTACATTGCAACTACCTTCCAAAAGTTGAGATTGCAGAAGTGAATTAGCTCCAAATATGTTTGCCCTTTTGTGCATCTATACAATGGTTGAAAATTATAAGGACACAAAATGAAAGAAGTTGGGTTTTAAAAATCTTTCAAGTAATGAAAGTATGAAGTATAGATTGAAATTTCAATAGATCACTGGGGAGTGCGGACCTTATTTATAAAGCAAATTTTCATGCATCGTAATTGTAAATATGTCCTAATTTTTACTATTTTCCTTCTCGTTAAATACAAATATTATTACACTAAAATTTTAAAGTTTTTTCAATACATTAAATTTATTTTTAAGTAAATCAACAAAATGAATTATTCATATTTGTCATGTTTACACAACAGATAATCATAATGTTGATTGGAAAATTTACAAAAATTATAGTGTATGGAAATATAAAGGTGGGTATTGCTTGTTAGGTATTAAGCCTGTTTTTTTCCCCTTCACCAATTGTTGTATTTATCAAAAATTTTATAATTAATTTGTTATTGTTTGTTTGGCGAAATAAAATATATTCTTTCCTATTCTATTCAAACGGCTACAGCCACCATTAAGGTCATGAAATCAATTCAGTTTTCACAATTTAAATATATTTTTTTTCTAACAAAATGAGGAAATCCTGGGGTTCTTTTGCTGGAAAGATCCGTTGGAATGTGTACTAGTTGCATGAATATTTTCTTAATTTTTAGATCTGTGGATAAGCCATGCATCAACTTGTAACAAATACTATTTTCTTATGAAATGAATTGGCCAATATCAATATCCAAGCTTTACTTTGTTTCACTTGCTTGCCAAGATGAAAATATTTACTAAAACACTCAAAATGCCTCAATGACAAGTGATACATGATGTTCCAGAGATGTACAAAATGTATAATTCTATACAGAATTACATTTTCAGGACAAAATAACTGTTGGCATTTCTTATATAAAACTAGGTGATAAATTTCATAAAAAGTTAATAAAAATCCAACCAAGATTACGTCCTGTAACCTGCAAACAGATTAGAAATATATAGACAGAACAACAATTTTTAAAGGAAGAGCTACTCGATCTGCAATACTGCAGTAATAGCATCCTGGTATACAGCCATAAGAAACAATGAACTTGGCAATAACTCTCATATCTTTTTTTTAAAAAGTTGTGTGCAATTAAATGGGGGGAAAAAAAGGATGCTTAGTTTTCTCCTACATAGAAGCAATCAGCCATATATTATTACTAATCATAATTTCAAACAAAATTTTCGAACAAAACAAATTATTGGTTTAAAATTATAGATAGCTTCAACAACATAACTAATTTCACATTTTAAAGCTTCTCAGTGAATACCAAAGCAAATTGCTCAAAAAATTGATAACATATGTAGATATACTAGTTCCCAAATTTTTTTTTACAGTTAGGTTTCTATATCTTATATTTATTCAATTCTTATCCATTGTGAATTTTTTCAGAAGTTGACTCTCAAGATGATATGTTTTATGCTGTAAGTGCCATCACAGAATTGACTAAGAACCTTATGTACCTCAATTTCAAAAGACTGATGCCAGAAGGGATCCCATAAAGGACCATAATACAACAACCAAAAAAGCTTACCTCATCATTCAAAAATTACTTATTTCACTTTCTGTGGTATTGTCTTATCCATTGTGGTAGGAAATCATCTTACTCCAGAATTACATTTAATCTGCTGTCATAAATGACAAGGCAATATCATATTTGTACACAACTGTATCTATTTCGTCAAAAATATACATAAAATAGTAATGAAATTTTTAGCTCATCATTTTCAGAATATATTTGTTCAAACTATTCTTGAATTAAAAAAAATCCTGTGATATTTTATTCAACTATAATGTATATAACATGACATAACATTTATATTTCTGAATTACTCATGTTCATTATTAATAGTTACTAATCATTTTAGTACTTCTTTAAAATTAGGAATAAAAAAATGTTGCCAGTTGAAGAGGTGATTGAAGACTTGTCTTCAAGATGGATTTAAGCATGTTTCCATGAAAAAATAATTCTTTATATGTAAAGTCTTCAAGTGGTTTTATTTTATAATAAAAAAATGTTTAACTAAATAGTATCTTGACTTTTTGTTATGATTTTTGTGCATTTTCTAATTTGGAGAATTTAAAGTGAATCATGAATGAAAATATGTTATTCTGGTAGTTGCTGTTTCTCTTCTCAACATTATTTGATTGCAATTTAACTTAGGAATTAGAATAGTGTAAGTTTGTTCTTCACTTAATATCAAATGCCAAGTTATAGAAGTTGTGAGGGTCAAACTCATTATAGTAGTAACAGTTTACAAGACTAGCTTGCTAACCACTACTCTATGATGATGTATCCTTCAATATGATATTTATCAAATTTAGCCAAGTCTGGCACAAGACCAGATGTGTGGGGCGCCTAGTGAAATATTTAGCTCTTTACAGGATTAACATGTTATACTACTAGCTTCCGAACCATTACTCCATAGCAAGGTGCCATAATAGTTACCTCTATATCATCAACCATTGAACTTGGTACAAAGTGAAATTCGTTATCTCAGATTGTTAATGCAGTGAAATAATAATTTCCAACAGCAAACAGCTTATCTAATATTGTAAGATAGAGAATGGGATTTATCTAGATAATATCTACTAACTTGTGTTTAGCACTCTGCCACTGGCCATTTCTTTAGTTATATTTAATTGCAATCATTGAGTTTGGGTTTAATTGGATGATTAGGTACAGGATTTAATAGAACGTTTTATTTTTGTCCCTCTTTCCAATAGTAACTAATGAGTTTTCAACCAAAGGCGTGAATAGGCTTTTTTGTTTGAGACAGTTGGTAGGAGGTTTAGCAATAGAAAAGCTTATTTGTCACGCTCATATCTGAACAAGGGGTGGGCAGTAGATAATGAAGAGGTTGGTAACTTCATATCATTAAGAAATAGTTAGCTGGATTAAGGACATCCAACACATCATCTAACATACATAATGACATCAAAAAGAAAACATAGTGTTAGATGTGAAACACTAATTTTTAGACCAACTAATCCTGTTTCAAATAATATGAGAGTGCTACCACTGAAAAATCCTCTTTTTGGTTATTTGTCTAAGTTTAAAATGCACTATATGTCCTTATTAATTGAATTGGAATTTAAATGTAAATTTAAGTTCACAAGGATTATATTAATAAAATGACTCACTATGTCTAGACATAAACTTCTATAAAAAAAATAAATTTGAGATTTTTGGATTAAGATTTATGTTTTGCTATTTGTTTAAATGGTATTTTTAATTCAACAAATTCCATTCAAATATTTTTTTATTTGTTTGCTCTAATCTACTTTGCTTAATTAAAGACTTATTTCTTTTTACTTGTTTCACAAAATTTGAATGAAGCTGGTGTAACACTTTTGCTTTGTGAGTTACATTAGAGACTTATTGTCAATGTTCTCAGGGCATGATTTAAAAAATCCAAATCTGCAACATAAATAGATATCAAAATCCCTCAATGAGCCATTGTACTAAGCTTGTGCCTCTTTAAAAATACAAATAATATCTGATTTAAAAGATTAAAGAACATACAGTTTCACTAAGTAGCAGCTGAGAATAAGGTTAGTGATTTTGCCACAAGAATATGACTACAAAACTAAGTGGATCAAGTTCATATAACTTTTTTTTATTGTCTGATCAGGGTTTTATATAATAACTGCTTTATAATAGTAATAGCTACAAGAGTACAGAATTGTATAAAAAGATCAATGAGGATTTAGGCACGTTTTTTTTTAGATGTATTTTTATATAAATAACCTTCATATGCTTCTATTCATGCATTATTTCCTGTTGAAATAGATTATTATTCTATAAGACTAGTTTAAAATGAATTGATTATAAAACTATGTAATCTTGTATTAAGACTGGTGTTGCTGCTAATTCTGCTTGTAATCTTGGTAAAAAAAGACAATTTGGAAACTGAGTACAGTACAATTTTTTTTAAAAGCGTGAGTATCCTGCATATTAGCTCTTTACAGCAGGGAAGACTAGGGCTAACTTCTGTAGAATTCAAGAATGTAATTTTATGTACTTTTCCTCCTACTAGGCTCTGAAAAATGACCAAAAATCCAAAACGTTCAAAAAATGCCCACTTTAAGAGCTTCTCACTAAAACATTATCTTAGATGAAGCACTCATAGTTTTTTTCCTGTCACTTATTACATAGAATGTCATGTGTATGCAGTAACCATATTAGGATTATCAGAATGATTGTTTGAAACCTGCTTGATTTTTGAATGTTCTCAAAATTGCCTATCATATCATATTAGCAGTTAACAACCATTTTCTTGCTCTCACTCTATCAATTTCAATATATCTGAAAATGAGCTGATGAAAATTTGGTGTTGTTGCTCAGCCCCCTTGTGCAGTTATGATTTTTTAATGCATTTGGGGGATGTTGAAAAATTCTCGGCTTCAAAAACAATGCCAGTCCTTGGCCTGATCCACTTCCTAAATTCTGAGCATTATTTTATGACTGTAGCTAGAGGTCTTCCTTATTGTAAAGAGCCAATTTGCAGGATGTTAGCGCTTTTGAAAGAAAATTGTTTGTTCTTCATTCCCTTCTTGGTTGGGCTGAGAAATTTTCACTGGTCCCTCATTTTAAAAATTCAGGAGTATTGACTACTGTTACAGTGAATGTAAATACCATGTATAATGATTGTTCATGTCCTCAAAAAATTGACAATCGATAAAACTGCCCAACTTGAAAATAATTGTTGCTCATTTTCACTATTTTGAATTGATTTATGAAAGGGTTCTTGTTATTGAAATAGATGTAAATAGCAATTCTGAAACTGTGAAGTATGTAATATTTGTGTTTTAGTTGATTTTATATGGCAACAAGAGCATGACAGCTGAACTTGAAGAAAAATTGTAACTCCAGAAGGAATCTCAGCAACAACACCAAATTTTTGTCAGATCATCTTCAGATATATTTGATTCAAGCAGAATAATTAATCACCACTACCCACAACACTGGTTTAGATACTGTTGTTTGGTTTACATTATTTGTATTTATTTGTATCTATGTATCCAGACTTCACCTAGCCCTAATTGCTCATAATAGAAACTTAAAATTTTGAATGCACACTGAGTAGGGAAAATGGTTTTTGTTTATTTTCCCTCCAAAATGAGGTTTTGCGGGGGGGGGGGGGGTCAGTTTTCAATGTAAATTTATACTGATTATTCCTCCCACTCCCCAGTTTTCAGTGCAGGGTTCAATTTACAATATCAGTTTATGCTAAATTTACATGATAAAAATGAGCATAAATGGATGTGGTGATACATAATTTCCCTTGGAATGCTAGTTACGGTTTATTTCTAAAATCTGCTATTTTTCCTTCAATTTTCTAACATAAAAGAAAAGATTACAATTTCAAAAAAATTTACTTATTGATGATCACAGAAAATAAGAAAAAAATGATTGCTTTTGCAAATTTCATTATCCAACTCTGGAATAACTTTACTATCAATACACTGTTGATCAAAAGAACTACATTTCAGAGGGAAAAAAACGATGAGGAAGCAAGAAAAAAAAAAAAGAAGAATACGCCTGGTAAAAATCTTTTCTTCATATCTCTATATTTAGATATTCAGTATTTTAAAATCAATTTTCATTGGAAAAATTAATATTCCAAATTTTTGAAGAATTAGAATGCTTAAGAATAACAACTACATTAAACAGTGTTATATAATTTTGGAAGAAAAGCATCAGCTTGAATAATGAAGAAAAGAACACAGATTTCAAATATCATGAAATGGATAAGTGAGGATCTTACAAAATCCCAAATAAGCTAAATTGCATCAGAAAATAAATGATTTGCATGTAATTCTGCGTGTGTTGTTATTGAGGGCAGTTTGAACACCAGGGAGAAAATTGATAAAAAAATCAGTAAGGAACATGACACTCAACATCTGTTGAATGAGAAACTCAAGATCTGTGAAAAAGTTATTGGAGATAAACAGTAACTTTATTATAAAAGTGGATGATTCTGAAGAACTACTACAGGTGCCAGTACTGAAATCAGGTGACAAAACTGACAACAAAAGCGACAAGGTATGAGTACTAAAACAAGAATTCATGTGTTTGGCTTGAAGCAAGCCTGATGACAAAAACACAAGATATGTTTGAAAATGGAAAGGTTTTGAGTAGCAAATGAGACCTAGCTTGGCAAAAATTAACAAAAATTGAAATAGAAGAAATGACTATATAGGGTTTCACAGTAAAAAAAAAAAAAGACATCTACCTGAAAATATACAAATAATGATGTTTCCGAAGATCAGTGAATGTCATTGTTGAAGATATGGCAACTTTACATAAACTCTAATTTTAAAAGTCAAATAGTTGATAGAAAAATATTGGGCAAAATAGACCAATTGGGTCGATGAAATAATTGCTAGAGTGTAGGTCATTTGGTTTGTGATTGTTACTCAAGGCAACTTTGTTGCAATAAATGTGATGAGATTGGCCATGTTACTGCATGTCATGATAAAATGCTGCTACATATACAACCAGTTCAGTCATATTACTTCTCACTGTGACATGGAAATTGCGTATAGAGCTTGTTATAACAATGGAAGCCGGGGGCATATCCGGCGAAATAGCTCTTCCAAAGACACCAGGATTGAATACAAGTATAGGAAACCATGTCAGATTACTAAAGGATGTGTTGAACCATGGAAGCTTACTGATACATAGCAGTGTCAGTGGGCCTGACAGTGTATCAAATAATTTGGAATCATTGAATTTTGATAAGGACTCCTATCCTATTAAATATGAAAAGGTGACAAGAGGTGAAGATCACACACACTACAAAAAGCGAAAGCAAAATAGGAGTGGAAGAAGAGTCTTTGAAGAACCCTCTGAATTTGGAAGCTGAGACAGAGTGAATTGGATCAAATGCAGTATCATGTGATAAAGCACGATGTATGACTTCAGAATAATTCAGATATGCATTGCAGTTGACACCAACAAATACTAGGGAATAATTGCTCATTTCCTTGAACATGGAAGTCAATAAGTAAGAGTAGCTTGGTGGTATTCTGAGGATGCCAGAAGAAGGATCTGAAGTAGCCAGATTACAGAAGCCTGTCAAGAGATCAAGGAAGGTCCCAAAGTTGAAGTTAACAATAAAAAAGGCAAACTGATGGAAGAAACTCTATATCTTAATTGTTAGACAGAGGCAAGGTTCAAGGCTGGATTCACTAATTAATCGGAAGAATTGACATGCATTGAATGTCTGAAGTTGCAAGACTCAGTTTTGAAGATGGTACCAATTGGTTTGAAGGAGCCAGAATGCAAATTCATATTAGTTATATATATTATTTACTTTTTAAAGAAAAAATTTTCATTGAGCTTTTAATTTGATAAGATTTTCTATTATTACCTCTGCCAACAAAGTTGTTCTAGTTTGTATATTATCTATTCAGTCTCTTACTATCTACTACATGCATTTAGCTGATTAATTTCTTTATCCTATGTTTTTTCTTCAATTTATTAAACATTCTCAAATTGAATCTCTGGGTCAACTGGAAAGAACAAGCTGCATATAACTTTAATAAAATGAGACAATAGATTCTTCTAATTGCAGCTGCGACTCATTAGAATATATCCTTCTCCCGAAGCAGTCTCTTTTGTTTATCACTCTCTCATACGAAGAAGACAATGGGTATTTCTATGACATTGTTAATTATTGGTTGTATGCTTATGGATATAGTCAAATAACCAGTGCTTATATCTGGCGACTGAAGTCTGAAATACATTCTTTTATATTAAATCTAAACATAAGCAGTAGATACAGAGACTAAGAATTTGTTTAATGTACTTTCCTTAATGCTTTTATTTTAAATGATGACTGATTAGTGAAAGATTGAGATAATTAGATGTTGAGCTGATTATGCAGTTGTTAAGAAAAAAAGATGAAGTTTAAAAGTGCATCTGTTATCCTTCTGCCTCATATGCTGTTTATTACAATTAGATATTTGTTTCCCTGGTATCAATACTAGTCAATGAATAATCACTTTGCTAATGGTTATCAAAAACAGGCTCTGCTGGTGGCTGCTACTGATACCATGAGCGCGACAGACACAATAGGAAGGGAAAGAGAAGATGAGAAAGTTTGGAAATCTAAAAAGAAAGAAGAGGGGAAAAAAGAAAATTAGTTTGATTAGAAAGTAGGAAGAAAGAAGGGATAAAAAGAAATGTAGATAGTTTTATAAGAAAGTAGGAAGGGAAAAAATCAGGTAGTTTGGTAATGGGAGAAGGGAAGTGAGAAAATTAGATAGTTTAATTAGGGATGGGAAGAGAGAGGGACTGATGGCTGCTACTGATACTATGTGTAGCTTTTATACATACACATATAATTAGTCTGGCAGTAGGCTACAAGGGTGGGGGATCTAGTAAGGATTGAACTCATTATTTTCTATGATCTGCAAGACTAACTTGTTAACCATTACACCATGGTATTTGTTGTCAGCACAGGTGGTCTTTTGTACATACCGTTGTCCAATACTCTACTCATGCAGTGCAGGCCATACTCCCACAGTGCCCCTAGTCACTACTCATTGAATTTCTTGGCAAATGATAACTTGTATCCTCTTAGTATGTCCATTCTAATATCTACTTGCCAATTTCAGCCCGATCAACCTTATTCTGCTATAAAAGGCAGACTTTGGTTTGAGGGAGTGTAGAATTATTTGCATAGTCACTTAAACATTCTTCAAAATGGTTTTGAATGAAGATCTGAATGCATCATTGGTATTTTTTAATCATATCTTATATCAAATATAAATTCTAAAAAGAATAATGTTTGTCGTACCAGGATGTATCAACGAATATTTGTATGTACTTACAAATACTGATTGGCAATAAAGAGAACAGTTAAAAGGTTTATCACAGGTTTAATCATTGCTTAAAAATTTGTAACACTCAGTACCATTAGATTACCATGTAAGGTCACCTTTCTAACGATCAATTTTCATCAACTTTAGTATCAAATTATAGACAAGTAGACAATTCAAGAAAAGAAAATCGTATTTCATATATACTTGCAGACAGATTGGGAATGTTTGAATATATCTTCCTATTTTTGTCTGAACTGAAAAATTTTGATTGGAATTATTTGTTCACAAATTTAAGAGGTAAATGGTATAGATTGGGTTGGTAAAATCCTGCATCTGAATCAAGTTATTTGTTTTACAAACCTATTTCCTCATACTGTACTTAATACTAGCATGGATACCTGGTCTTTCCTGGGAGAAGAAAAAACTATAAATATAACCCAACAGGTAAAACATGTTCTTTAATCAATTTCTTCTTGCACAACACAATAAATGAAGAAACAATTGTATACACTAAGTACTCATGAAAAAGTAGCTGTAATGGAAGAAATATTCTGATGCACAAAAAAAAAATTATATTGTCGCTTAGTTTGACATGTGCAATGGGGTGCTTGTTTGAAAAGGTTGATTGGGGATCCAACCCTAGATCAACCAATATAGATCTGTCCATGGGAAAAGCCTGGAGAAGTCAGGTAAAGACCACCAATCTTGAGACATTTTCCTTACCTTGTTACAATTCCCAGAAATGATTTCAGGTGACCTCAAGTGACCTCTATCAACTCATATTGCTTATAACTTTCACTGTGTGAAAATGTTCCCCTATGAAACATTTCTGCATTCTAGGTGTAATGCTGTGGCCAACAACTTCAAAGATTAGAAATGACCAGAAATGACATATAGTTACCTCAAATGACCCTGATGTCAAAATCACGTTTCTAAATACTTTGGCTGTGAAAGAAATTATCACTATGCAAATTTTAGTTTCACAGGTGCAAAATTGCGGCAAACAACTTGAAAGGTTGGCTAGAAATTACAAAAAAAAGATCTCAGGTGACCTTAAATTACTCCTGAGATCAATATGACATTGCTTATGACCTTCACCAAGAGAAGATTAACGCCTACGTCAAATTTCAGCTATATAAGTGGAAAATTAATACAAAAAGCTTGGAAAATTAAGTAAGAATGACCAGAAATTACCTCTGCAGAATATTAGGTCAATAGACCTTTTAGTTTTAGTGGGGAAGGGACACAAATAAACAAACAAACTGCTAGATTCAAATCCCTCCACCCAATAGGTTTTTAGTGGGAGGATCCAATTCAAAGTGCAGATTTATACTAAATAGGTCCCAGTCCAGCAACATTCTCACTTGTTGTTTTTTTTAATTTAGACTTTTTTAGTGATCACTGCCCAACAAAAAGTAAGAGAAGGATCCTATTCATTGATCCCCCTTTTTTCTAATTTCTAATTGATCACCCCCAACTCAGTATGCTGCCAAAAATATTGGTCACATGATGGTTCCAGTTGACTGACTAACCAGACCTGTTTATGATAGAATTTTCAGCATCTATTCATTTCTAAACTACAAGAAATTCTTTTTATGAAGCCCCAAACTGATGTGCCACAATATCACATCACAAGAAATGAACAACTGATTCAGCGTGGAAAAATATATAAATGTTTTTTTTTTCAATATTATTGCTTCAATTGATTTAGTTAGACTGACACAGTTTTTAAAATCATCCACACAACATGTATAGAAAAAGTCAGTGTTTGTCAATGTTGTTGACTGAGATGCTAGCCAAAAAAATAGCTTCTGCAAGCAATCACTATACCACTGGGAACATTCCTGCTTAGAATAGCATTGTTACATTGCCAAATATTTTTCAATAACCTTGTCTTTCAGGCAATTTTAGAGCATAAATGATGAAGGTGAGGCTAAAAAAATATGTTTGTTGGTAATCAATATTAGATCAACAAACTCGAATTGCAGTTGATTTCCTTAATTTTGTCTGACTGACTCCAGTCCAAGTCGGACATTAGGGTTGACTTAGTTTTTCCCTCGTGAAACAAAAACAAAACAAAAACAAACTTCACCTAATTCAGGGGAGTGAACTCTTTTATCTGGTTGTCTGTCCAGTCACGTTAAATCAAACCAATATATAAAATTAATATTTCCCTATGATTTGAAATCACAACCAAGTGATTGGTAGGTGGTTCTCTTCATGACTGAGCCAAAGTCTTACGTATCTACAAAAATTTATCTTTCAAATACACAAGAACTCATTTCATTCTAAAAAAAATAAGTACATTTTACTAAAGAATATACATTCTTTTTTTCATTAATTACTGATACAATACAAAGGTTGGCAGTATCATCTTTAGTCAGGATGCAAGTTGGAGTGAAGTTAGATTCTGCAGCCAGGATTCTTATCTCTATTTTTCATCCTCAGAACATTAAGAACGTGTTACATTCTTGGTATTCTCCAATAATTAACGATGAATTTCAATATTGAATTTATTCTAAAAATACTTTGAATGGTAAAAGAAGGATTCATATATATTTTCTTTTAAGAAGAAAATTCATTTTTCTTTCATTAGAAACTGTCAACCACAACTGCCACTAAAACTGTCAACATCAGTTTCTACAGTTTTTAAATTGGTCTTGCTGGCTGGCTGGCATTATATCATGCATGCAGACCACATCAAGGAGCTAGAGGGCTGAAAATTCAAATATTTACTCCATATCATGTCAAGAAAAACATTTTTTCTGTTTTTTCACACCCTCATTAAGTTTTTAGTCAGGGATTTAATTTATAAAGTATGTTTATGCTAAATGGGTCTTTAGCTTGTACCTGCTATTTTTTCAAAAACTCAAACTTTTCAGAGATCCAACGAAAGGTGTGAGAAGTAACTTCTTCATTGATCACATACTTTTCCAATTTTTTGATTAAACATCTCCAACATGCCATGCTGGCAAAAGACATTTGGTCACATGACAGTTTCTATCCAATGACTAACCTGACCTGCAGCTTTTATTCTCAGAGTTAGACAAAAAAATATAGCATCACCCATTCTCAACTGTGGTCTATTTCAAAAAGTTCTTTTGAATAGTGAGAGGACTTTGAAATCCAGCTGTTTATTTCATTAGAATCAAGGTCAGTATTCCTAATGAAAGACACCAGAGTATTCTGGCATATGACAAAGATTTTGGCAACTTTCATGCTGAAAACATCTGACTTCTTCCCTTCCAAAAATGATCACACATCTTTCATCAAATGACAAGATGCCAATGTGAGTTTTCTGAAATTTTAAACATTAGGGGAGAGCAGGGCACGTTGGTCCACTTTTAAAAATTTTGACTGTCACGTAATTGCTCTTGTGATAAAATGTCAAATTTTTACTCAGAATGACATCTTGGTTAATGCTAACCAGTATCAAGTTCTTCTCAAATAATATTGTAGAAAAGAAAATTGACATTCAAAAAAGTTTGTCAAGAGGTCCAATGTAGTTTATGGTGGGGGCATGTTGGACCATCTTGTTTGGTATATTGAACCATTGACAAAAGAGTGAAATAGTAAAAAGAGTTGTTTGTAGAAAGTAGGGCCTATGCAAAATTACTCTTTCAACTTTATGGCAGGGAAATCAACAGGAAAATGCTGAATTGATTTTGCACATTTAATACCTCCAGCTGAAAAGGGTGCAGGCAGGCACACGACAACATTCTTTCTGTCAATGTTAAAAATGGTGGGTGACAAATTTATCACGGATTTTGTAGATTGCCTTAAATAACTAACAGTAAATTCCTTACGAGCCCTGTTGATTAGTTTGGCTACAGTGAAATTGTTTGTTAGAGTTCCAGCAACCAATTTTTCCAGGATATAATCTCCAGTATTTGGTGCTATGGTCATCAGAATAGGGTGTAAAAACATGATTTTTTCAGCATCCAAGCTGTCATCTCTTTGAAAGCTGTCTTCATCTTTCAGGTCACTATCATCAGTATTGATGGTCTCTTGTAGTATATTCATTCATTAAATGATAGCATCATCATATTTTGCACAATTGGTGTTGCATCTATATTTTCTAACCATTTGTATCTGGAAGAAGGTGTGCATCCAATGATCCTATGACTAGATCTTCTAAAGACATTAACTTATAGTTCCTGTATATCAACGGCTTTCAGTGACTAATCTAGTAGCCTTACTTGGATGGCTGAATATAGATTAGCTTTGAGAAAATTCTGTGGGGCAAACAAACCCCAAACCCTAGAGTCCAACCTGCCCCACTGCAATATACACATGGAAGACAAAGTGTAAACACAAAGTCAATTGTGCACAACTCATGACAGATTAAGACAACATAAGTTGATAGTTTAGATTCTCAGTACTTGAGGAGAAATTGCACTGTAAGTGAAAATCACAAAATTTGCTTTTGACACCTCATATCATAATACTTATTGTGGAGAACTTGTAACTTTATATTGGTTAATGAAAAAATGTTGTCATGGAGTTTGCCAAGAGCGATTTCCTCAAAAAGTGCTTGGAACTACTACCGCTTACGTACCAAAGGAATTATTGGTAGTCCAAGGCACCCAGGGGTTCATTGGGCCCAACTCTCACTTACTGATCTACTATCTTGCAGTATGCAAGACGTCAATTATGCTTCTATTCATGAGAATAACAGACCCAGGAAATTGTTCCAACAAAGCAATCTACTTGCTCTCATATAGATGGTGACTTAACCTACTATTTTATGGAGAAGTACATTTTGAAAATGATATCATCATCTCTGCTGATAAGTCATTCTTCTGCAAGAAGAAACCTTCCTAGCTAATTCTAGCCTTTGGAAGAAGAGTGCAGAACACCTTTGAAAGTATTATGTCAAAGAATTATAAGTAACCTCCCCGACAGTCAAATCTGTTTCAAGTTACAACCATCAAAGAGACAGTTTACTTGCCATGTTACAAGCTCTTTCAAAGAAATGTACCAGAAATTGATTTGTGACTTCCGCTCACTTGTAATTTGAAATTTTTTTGTCTTTTATTATTTTAAAAGAAGTAAAAAAAAGTAGGAGATAAATAAAAATAGGGGATGGTTCACTTTAATTTGTGTTTCTATTTCTAATCTTATCAATAAAGTAATTTACTGTTCATTAATCTATGTATTTTTGGAAAAATCTCAGAACTTAAGAAAATAACTAGAAAAATGATGCAGTGCTGTTAGTTACAAATGCATAATCTTATGAATGTTTCTTTTTAATTAAAGCATTTCACTCTCCTTCTTTGCTCCCCTCCCCTGTCACTGTTTCATTAGCAAATGGCAATTTGAAAATCCATATAATCCATACAATCCTTTTTCTGATTTTCTAAACACTCAGATTAAAAATATCCAGATTATTGGCTAAAAGTGGATTAAGAGCTTAGCAGTGTAGCAGCTGCAAGTATCTGAGTTCATGAGTAATCCACTCGACCTAGCTTTCTGCATTTTATTTCAAATGTTTTAACCATTTTATTTCACATGATAATATATTGAGAATGGGCTTCACTTATAATTATTACAGTATTATTGGTCTCACAGAAATTGTGATAAATACATATTAAAGATGCTTGATAAGTTTTCATAATAAGAGTAAGAAAATATCTTTCAGGCGATTTTTCTTTATCTAAAGTATATTATACTAGTTACCAAAACTCTTATGCTTGTAATGATTATAATACAAACCAATGATTTATTTGTTAAGGACAACATAAATGTCACATCAGCATATATATTTCAACTGATGAGATAGTTTCAAAGGAAAACATTACCTCCGCATGAAAATACAAATTTTCAGGGTTTCAGAAGATAACATTAACAATAGCAGAGCACTTTCTCAAAGACTCCCACTGATATAAAATTTCACACTGATTTTGGTGCAATTTTTATATTTTTAAAGTCAACAGATGTTTGGCTTGGTTTCAAATAATCTGCAAGAAAGTCTCAAGTCTTCATTTTAGTTTTAATACTTATTCTGCTGAGATAGAAAGTGGAAGAGGGTTATTGATGCTCTTTCCTCATACTATTATCATCATCTTCTTAATCATTCAGCCTAACACAGCCATAAGAATAATGTGACATTGTATTTCAATGTTTGACAGATTTTAGGAGTGTCTCTTTGCTACTAACCTAAATATTGGAGTATTTTACGCTGGAGAAGGTAATTGGTGATTACTTGGTTGTAAAAGTATGTGTTTTCAAAAATCCGCAAGGAATCATGGCAAAATCATATTGATGACCTCTTCTTTCTCTTGCTAAACTATTATCAGTTTTTTTTAATCTTTATAGATTGTACGTGGTAGAATCTTCCCCTTTATTTCACTCTGATTTTCTCTCTCTTTCCCCTCCTACACAAAAGTCATTGATATACCAAGGTCATATTCGCATCAACACTTTCCAAATTTTGATCGGTTGACATCAAGAGTGACCTTTCATCACAAAACAATGTGTACCCACTGAAAGTACAATTAAAGGTTCATAAAGAAAAAATATGACAGTAATATTCAGTATAAGGGAAGAAAATAATTCCCAAAGCATTTTTTATAAGTATTTGTTTGACAAAGTAGATAATAGTCATCAGTAAGTATGTTTTATAGAATGACTTTGAGCTTTTAACCTTTGAAATGAACAATATATATTTGTATATATGTGAGTGAGTATGAGGGGGTGGAGAGTGAGTGAGGGTGAGAGACGGAGTGAGGATAAGAGAGAGCTGAAAAAGTAGCAGTTTTCAACAAGCCTAAGGAGCCAATCCACTGCACTGGACGGACACCCTTTGTACTGCTGTATTTTCCTTCTATTTATAAGCACTTATGGCGAATATTGATTATGTAATTGGCAATAGTTAGTCTTGTTCACACCCAAAGCATTCCTCAGATAGAAAAACAGCCGAGTTGTACATTTTCTTCTCATCTCCTCTTGCTCTTATTCTTAATCCTATGTTTGCAGAAAAAGAAAATGATTCATATCCAACACTGCAAAAAGCGAGGCAACATCTTATTCATGTCTTCTCATTCTAATGTTTATCTTATTTTTCCTCTGGTTACTTATTCATCTACCAAAACAAGGTTTATTTATTCCTTTCAAGTTATCAGTAGGAGTGGAAGTGGTGGATGATGACTTCAAAATCCAACCTCCGTCCAGTACTTGATGTAAATCTCAGCTGAATATGAGGATAATTTTTGTATGTTTATATAATAGATAGATTAATCAAGTACAAGGCGGCAATTCATAGAGCATCCTGTGAAGATCAAGCTGTTGCACTGTGAGCTCCTTTTATCGTATCTAAAATAGGACCTTTACTGGGAAATCATGGTAAAGTAAAATCACTGAGACAAATAGAAAATACTGTGCAGATAGAAAGTAAACTTATTATTTATTTTCTTCCTCTAGCGAGTTTTAAAATCTTCAGGGTACATGGATTATGTGCCTGTGGTGTTGGGTGAATACTCTCTAACCACAAGTTCACTCTTTTTTTTATGGGCAAGCATACATAAGACAGCACAATATATATCCAAGACATCATAGAATCCATTAGAAAACTCAAATGGTGATAGGCTGGTCATGTTGTGAGAATATTTGACAACCCCTTGACATCACGACTCACAACATGGATCCCCAGAGTTCATGTGTGAAACAGTAGCCAGTAGAATATAAGGTGGTGAGACAAACAAGTTCTGAAAGTATTGGCTCCGCAACACCCATGATAAAGAGGTCTGGTGAGTCCTTGGGAGGGTCTATATCCTATGATGGATTCTAAAAGGCTGATGATGATGGTACTCCAGCCACTCCAAACCAATTTGAGATAATAACCACCTGTAACACTTGTTTTTCAAAGCAATATCAATTTCAATTAAGTAATGGGATGCCATTTGAAAAATCCATACACACCATGAATTTACCTGCAATGAAGTCTGGAGAGTCACACATATACAATTCTCAAGAGGATGATAGATATCAGATTTTTTATAGGTCTCCTCAGTACAAAAAATGATATTAACCAGCCAGTTTTTCTCGATCGCAGTTATGTAACACACTGATGTCTTGTGCACAAATCCATTTTCAAATTTGATATTTGTGGCTAAAACTAGTGTAACTGCTGCCAACAATAGTTATCCATAAATTTTGTTTGTATTGGTGGATATTCCTTGGCTTATTAACATGAATCTTTCCTTCAAAGATTGGTCATTATCAGTAATTGTAGTGATTAACCAAATACTGAATTTTAGAATATTAACCTTTCATTCAAAATTTCTCTTATAAGTCCAATAATTGCTCATGAGATGTAAACAATAGCTTGATATTATGGAAACTACATCTATGGTCTTTAAAAATTTTAAACCACAACCAAAAATTTTTCCCAAGTTACAGACACAAGAAATCTGTGATTAGTTCCAAAGAGGACACAGTCAGTCATTTTGTTGACATTACGCATTATGTTTAACCAGATGTAATTGATGATGATGATGATGATGATGATGATGGTGGTGGTGGTGGTGATGGTGATGGTGGTGGTGGTGATGATGATGATGATGATGATGATGATGATGATGATGATGATGAGGAGGAGGAGGAGGAGGAGGAGGAGGAGTTTTTTTTTCTGCTCTAAAATCCCTTAGTAATCTTTTGATTTCATGATTCCTTTTAGGCAAGGCGTCCAGTACCAGAGGCAGCATAACAGCCCTAAAACATCCTTTATTATGTTTAACTGAAGATATTGTACAGGTTATGTAGAAAAATTCAAGGGTACCAGTAATCCTGGGCAGCACTGTATATCTTGAGAATCTAGATGTTTCTAGGTGTTTTGAGATGTTTTTTGACTCAATTTTAGATGTAAACTTGAAAATATACTTGCCAACACTGCCTTTGTGAGATCTTCACATGAAAAGGACAAGTGTACCTGTGGCCTGACTTTCATGTTTGTTTTTTTATAGCATATGCAATAACAAAAAAAAAATCATATATTTTTGATTAATCATTAACATAAGTGTCATCTATATCTGTTGGGCTTCATGTGTTCAAGTACTGGAAGCAATAAGCAACCAAGTATGAAATAATAAGTAAAATTCTGATAAATAGAAAAATAATTGAACCTTTCAGTATAAATTTGAACAAGTTTCTTCTCATGCAGTAAGTATCATTTATTTGTTTTCTCATTTATTGGCATCAAATTGTTTGTTTAAAAGAAGAAATTTAACAGCATTCCAAGGGAAATTTAGAACCATCAGCACCTACATATGCTTCTTTTCACCTTGTAAGTCGAGTAATGGTGGTGGTAAAATTAAGTTACCTTGATGAAAATGCTACCAGTAAAATTAAAAAATTGAAAAAAAATATTGAAATTGGCAATGGAAAAAGTTCATCACATTCTAATCAGTTAGAATGTGGAATGGGTTTTCTTAAAAATATGAATATGTACGCTGGTTCTTGTGGCTAAAAAATTGAATTTCTTACCAAAGTAAAAATCTAATGAGACTTGGTTGCAATAGTTCTAAGAGTAACTATAAGAGGATACAGTTCAGGTTAGTCACTCACTAGAAACTGTCACATGACCAAAATCTTTTGACAGCATACCATGTTACAGGTGATCAATAAGAAAATTGGAAAAGGGATGATATAGGAATTAGTCACTCTTCTTGCCTTTTATTGGGCTGTGATCACTAAAAAAGTCTGAATTAAAAAAAAAAAAACAAGCAAGAATGCTGCCGGATGTGAATTTGGATTGTATTTTGAAACCCTCATTAAAAACCTTGGGGAGATTTAAAAAAAAACAAGAAAAATATTCTCCTTTCTCATTGATTCGAGTGTGTATACAAAATTTCCATCATGAACATTAAGGCAGGGCCAAGTCTTGAGACGTAGATGCATGGATACATAGATACATTGATAAATAGATACATATAAGTGTCAGAATACATGTATAACCTAAGCCCAGCAGCAGTGTTTAAACTTGCCTGTTGTAGGTAGTGGTGATTGAGTGAAACAGTTCTCCTAATGCAGTAAGTATCATTCATTTGTTTTCTAGATTCAAAAGGAAGTTTCTTTTCTATCTGGTTTTCTTATTTATTGGCATTCAATAATTTGTTTAAAAGAAGAAATTAATAATCTACTTCTGTATCAGATTGTATGCAGAGATTTATTTGATCTTTAATGCATTTTAGTATTAGAATTACTTCTAAATTTCAGGAAATGAAGTTTACAAATCAATATTCGGCTATAATTTCTTGAATTTCATCAAATTTTCTTTATTTTTGCATTTTTAATTTCAATTTCTGTTTTTAATACCAATTTACTTTTTATATTTTATGTTTGATGTTTATTATTTTGTTGTTGTACTTGGATTCTAATTGAAGTTGTTAGTTTTCATTAATTTTATTCGATTTTCAATTTTACTTTCATTTATCATTCTCATTTTGGCATTTATTTATCCAATTTTTGTTCATTTATTGAATTTCATTAATTTTCAGTTCATCTCAATTTCGACGATTTGATAACTTACTTGAGACTTTCAATTAAACCTTTTGTTTTACTTATAATGCTACACTTACGCCAGGAAGACGACAGAGAAGAATTGATAAAAGAACGCTCCATTTTATTGAGACATCATCATCATCATCATCATCATCATCATCATCATCACCACCACCACCACCACCACCACCACCACCACTACCATCATCATCATCATCATCTGCATTCACATCAGATACCTGGTAGTCATTCCGGAAGACTTGGTAACAACATGTTTCTTCAAGTCTCCAGCCTTCCTCTCAACACTCTCACACTCCACAGCAATGCCATGGTTTGCAGTCTCACATCAGATGCTGGATGGTCACTGCTAAAGGCTGAGTGACTGCAAGACTACCCAGGTCTCCATCCCTTCTCTCATTGTCCTTACCAGTCACAGCAGAGAATGTACTCTCCTCTGTATTCATGGAGAAGCCAATAGTTCTTTGGTCTATATAGTCTCAATCCTTTCTCATCTTGAATCTTGTTTTCTATATCTAAGTACACCTATTGGTACTACCCTGACCTTCATATTCCACAATTTTTTCAACTCCTTTGCTAAGTTCTGGTATTTTCCTAGCTTTACACTCTCTCTCATCTTCACTCAGTGATTCCCAGGCAGAGCCACTTCTATCATTTGGCAGCTTCTCTTTCTCTTGTCAACGACTACCATGTCTGGTCTTCCTACTTGGATGGTGTGGTCAGTTTGGATATAAAAGTCCCAGAGTAATTTCTGGCTTCTATTTTCCAGGACTATTTTCCAATCTCAGTCATTTGCATGGTTCCCAGTGTATAACTGTTGCTACCCTGTTGTCTTGTACTCATTCTGGGCTACTTTACTATTCACAGATTATGTGGTTTAAAGTCTCATTCCTTTCTCCACATAGGTGACATTCGCTGTTTGTCTGGGTTCTTTGTCTCAATATAGTTTGTCCTGATGTACTTGTTTTGAGTTGCTGTGATAAAGGATTCTGTTTTTCTGTTCAGATTTTCTTTCAATAGCCATGTCCATGATTGCTTTTCTGTGGAATTCCCCGCATAATTTTTTCTGTTCCTATTTTTCCTTCCTTGTTCTTTTCTTTGTTGCTCACTCATTTTTTTTTTTTGTTAATTGTTGCACTGCTTTAAGAGCTTTGCATTTTGAACCTATGTATCTTACCACTGACACTGCCATGTATTCATTCCCTTTATCAAATTTTTGCTATTTAGCTTATCCTCCTAAGGTATTCTTTCTTTATTTTCTCTTTCATTCCATCCTGTTTTATTGTGTCACATTTGAGTACTATATATCTATATCCGTCCTGTGTAGTTGATGCTCTAATGTTCTTGTTGTTTGGTAAGTTGGTTAGCGCAAATAGTAGTGGGGCCAGCGAGTCTCCTTGAAAGATTCCCCTTTTCTGCAAAGTTTTCTCCAGCAGCCGTCAAGTTTACTTTCCAGTTTTTCATAGAGTTGGCTATGATTCTCCCTACTGGTTCACTAACTTTTGATACCCAAATACATTCGAGTATCCAACTATGTGAGATTATGTTGTATCCTGTTTTTGTAGTCAATCTATCCTTTTACAATATTTTTTCTTCTTTTCTTCACTTATTTTAGAATCATTTGTCGAGCAAGTTATTTGTAAGGGAAATTTGACCCTGTATCGAGTCAACCTGTGAAAAAATTATTTATCAAACAATTTCTTCACTGTTGTGTTCTATTAGGTAGGTCCCTAGTATCAGCAAGAAGTTTTTCCAAACTTCAAATGCTTGGGAAAATTCTCTAGACCAAGCGGAAAATGAATATACAGGATGGTATCTAGTGACAGTTTCTGCCACTAATCAATCATGAGGGATTAAATATACCTGAACTTTGATGACAAAAATTGAAATTTCAGAGCATTTCTGATAATAACAGTCATTTATTGATTTAACTGAGTTTAAATTGATATTTTTAGTTATGTGGACGAAGAGATGTTGATGTTAATACTACTATTATAGACAGTGACCGGTTGATGCACCATGTTCACTGGGAAGATGGTAAAGTGTTTGGACAGCTGGCTAAGAGTTACTTTGGTTATGTGCAAAGTTGATCAACCACCCATGCAATCACAGTTTTTGATGAGTATGCTAGCTCTAAAAAACAAAAGAGAAGACAGTTATATCAACATCACTCCAGACAAATGATTAATGGTGTCCAAAACTAGATTTCTCGACAATATTCACAACAAAAAGTGTTTCTTGTAGATATTTTGTCACATACTTTAATGGAGGGTGGGATTCAAGTGAAACAGTCAACAGAGGATACTGACACTGATCGTAAAAACTACCCTGGACTGTAGTGCATCTAGAATGGTCAATACCATAGCTGATAACACAGATGTAGTGGAATTAATGGTCACTTGAGAAAAGCTGCAAATCAAGTAATCATACAGCAATAGGAAAGACGTATGAGATAAACAGTATTTATGAAAGTTTAATCGATCAACAGCAAGGTCTTCTTCTTTTCAGATGGTGACACTATTTCTGGAATTTTTTGCTGGAGAAAAGTAAGATTTTTCAAGAAGATTTGTGGAGATAAGAGCCTAGAAGATGCCCTCAGTGTTTATATAGCAATAAAATCATCTGAACAGGACGCAGATGTGAAATTATTTGAGTTTCTATGTATCAAGGGTAAATCTCAAAGAAAACTCAATATAAAAGATCTAAAGTATTATGCCTTTATCAGCATGACATTTAAAGGAGTTATATTTCCTGAGAAATTACCACAAACTAGAGGTGCTACTGAACAGCATGCATTAGGAGCATGCTTACAAATTTCTGATTGGATAACACTTCTACAACATTAGATCTAAGTGAATTTGGCTGGGCAAATGCTGAGATATGAACCTGCTGTGGATTTGACGGAGATTTTTGAACAACAAATGTAGCTGTGTAAAAAATATTTGAAATGTGATAGTGCATGTGCTGTTTGCCATAGAGAAGATTGTTCAAATGATATGGTTCAGGATAGAGATATTGAGCAAAGATTATGTTGTCTAGCTAATATACATATCAATTTACAGTTTATCTATCATTATGTCATGGGTTCATTCATCAAAGAAATATTGAATTTGATAACTTCGTAAAATTGTGTTCCCCTTTTTAAAAGGCTACAAAAATCATGAATTTGCATTACCAAGCATGAGTAAATGTGATGAAAAAAAGGTATAAATTTTGGATTTTCTGCATAAAAAAAAACAAAATATTTATCTAAACCAAAAACAAATTCCTGGGTCTACCCACAATCTATAATTTTTCTTACCATTCACCTCCATCCTCCACAAAATTTCATTAAAATTAATTGAGACCTTTTGGAGATATTGTATTGAGCAAGTACGGAAATTTATGAAAAAAGAAATGCAAAATTATCTTTCAATCAAAAACATCCACCTCAAAATTTGATGAACTCTTCCTTATTACATAGCTCACCTTTCTACAAAATTCCATTGAAATTCATTTATTACTTTTAGTGATATCATGTAGACTGACAGGAGCGAATACAGAAATAAATAAAATATCAAATTTGAAAAATATCTGTAAATCAAAATCGAATCCGTGGACTTGCCTCCAAGTTTAATCACTTCTTCCCTACACCATGACTCAACTTCTTACAAAATCTCATTGAAATTCATTGAGAAATTTCGGAGTTATCATCTACACAGTGAAAAATCATCAAGTTTTATCATTGTGCATGAGTAAATGTGACAGAAAAAAAAAAAGAATTTGAATCTCATCATCATTATCATCATCAGTCTTTAATTGTCTGTCCTTGGACATAGACCATCCCCAAGATTCGCCACATCTCTCTATCATGGGCATTGCGGAGCCAATATTTTCTGAACCTATCCAGTTTGTCTTGCTATCTCATATTCTGCCAGCGTCAGTTTCAAATTTGATCTCTGGGGATCTATGTTGTGAATTGTGATGTCCATTGGTTGTCTGCTATTCTTGCAACATGGCCAGCCCATTGCCTTTTGAGTTTCTTAATGATGTCTCGGACTCCTGTTTTTACTTTAGTACACTGCGCTGTCTTGTGGTCTCTCCATGCAATGGTGAGCATGATTCTCTCATGTGCACGTTGCATGGTTCTCAGTTTGCAGGTATGTCTCTTGGTTAGGATCCATATTTCAGCTCCATAGGTGACTATTGGGAGAATGCTTTGATTGTATACTCTTTTTTTTCTACTGAAGACTTGCCATCCCAGAGTGATTCTTTGCTTGATTTCTTCTTCTTTTGAATCTGCTGCATGAAAAAAAATTGAATTTAGCGAAATATGAATGTTTCTGTAGTGTTTCTCATCCTTAAGTGCCTATAGAGGATTGATTTGAGGTCAAAAGAGTGGTTTCTAATTTGAACAAAAAAAATTAGCTTTATGCAATTCCATATATCCATCTTCCACTTGGTCTGGAGAATTTCTAAGCATTTGGGGTTCGAAAATTTTCTTTTGTGATTTTAGAGTCCTATTGGAGCATCATTGGTGAAGAAATTTTTTTTGTCAACAATTATTCCACAGATTGGTCCCATTTTTCCCTTACTATTTGGTTCCTCCCCTGTATCCTTTCTGTTCTTCTGGGAGAAGTCCTCAACTTTCCATGGAAATATGTATTCTCTCTGCTATCTGCCCAGCCAGGATTTTCCACATTAGTGGTAGGCGTATGATTGGTCTATAGTTGCTTGCCAGATTCACTTTTTCAATGTCCTTTTTCATGAGGTTTGTTTTGCTCTGGTCATCCTGTTTAGGAACTCAAATTCATATAGGCAGCTTTAGAGTTGGTGGATCAGTTGTCATGTACTGTAGAGAATTTCTTAAATCAATATCTGTGGATCCCTTCAGGTCCTGGTTTTTTCTAGCTGTCTATTTTCCAGAAGGTATAATTATCATTCAGAGAAGGAGTGTCTCATAACTGATGTTGCAATACCCACAGACAAAAACACAAGTAGAGATGATAGAAAGATATACCAACTTGAAAGTAGAAATTTCAAGAATGTTAGAAATACCCCGCAGCAAAAGTGAAAGTCGTGCCAGTTGTTATCAGAGCATTGGGCTTGATCCCAGGAAAGTTTTCGTACCATATCAAACAATTGGACATCAAAATTCATATTCTATATTTCAAAACTAAATACCTACCCATTAGGGTAGGTTAAATCGCTGTAAAAAAATTAATATAATAGATAGATAGATATCAGAGAGTTCAATTAAGTTTGTTTTTAAAAAGCAATATGTGTGACTTTTAGAGTATAAAAAATTTATTTGTAAGATCTTGGATAAATATGCACAAACAAATTTGTCACTTTTAGAGTATTTTATTTTTACAATCTCAGAAAAATGTATATATATATATATATATATATATACATACTTAGCTGTATATGAATGAACTTTTTTTCCAAAAACTAATTTGCTGAAAATCTTTCACATTTGTATATACAGAAAATTCCTTGGTGTGGTTTTTGTAAAATTTGGATGTTGTTTTTTGCAATATCAGAAGAAACATCTTTTTTCTCTCAGCCCCTTTCCAAACTAATCACTGTTCTTCTTCTTACACACACAAAATGTTTCCATATCAGGATGAATTGTTATTGTAAATCAGGCACAATCCTGTCCTAAAAACATATTTTGGCAAGTGATTTTCAAATCCTAGTATTCCAGTAGAAAATTTCATTAGGTTATGTTGCGTGGTTTTTGAGGTTAGTGAGGACATAATGACAGACATTTGATGAATTATGATTAGATGCTATCACTCTTGTTGTCTTTTTTTTCCTATACCAGTGATGACTTATTTTTGCTCTGATGTCATTATTTAAAATTTCCTGAGTTGGCACACTAACGTACAACTACTGTCATAGCAGTGCTTGTATCAGGATCAACTGTTGATGCCAAAGTGAAAACAAAGGCAAACTATTCATATTTTCCTACATTCAATTTCATGATCTGCTCTCAGACACACTGAGCCATAGAACAATGGTAATCATGTCTTGTATTCAATTGTTAGTGATTATGGTCTTCACTAGATGCTCAACAAGTCTGGAATATCTAACTCTAGCTCCAAGGTTCCAAGGAACAAAGAAAATAGAGAAAGCATTTCTCTGTAGAATACAAAAAAAGGGTTTAGTTTTACATTATAACTATTTTGTAAATCAAGCCCCACTCCTAGAAAATAATGTAACAGTTGATTTGTTTCATTCTTCAAATTGAAGCATTTGGAGGGTGTAGCGTTGAGAAAAAACTTCACTTATCGTGTGCCATTTTGCTAAGTTATGGTAGCATGTATATAAACAGAAAAACTATTTTCTATCTTACCAATTACATTTATTTGTGTATTTTATAGGTAAAATGAGATGGGTAATTAGCATTCCATTATCCAACAGGTCCCTCTGATTATAGAATAATGATGGTTGACCTGTAATTGTTTTGCGTTCTGGGTTTCCCTTTGAGATTTATAAATATTTCTAAAAGAAAAATAATACATGCATATGAATTACTTGTTTAGATGCCAAATACTATAATTAAGATAAATATAAAGCCAAAAAAAAAAGACTTCATATTCCATTCAAAAAACATCAACATCATCTGATATGTAAGAGAATTTATTCTCTCTTTAATTGCTTTTAAGATAATTCATGTTACTGATTGAAAGTGGTAGATTAGAAGAACTTGATATATCAAATTTTCTAGATAAAATACTGGGTATGCTAATGGCATAATCGTGTTCGTATTAGAAATGATTGTTGAAAGAAATCTGACTATTGCTCTAATCTAAGAAAGAAATGATAGCAAATTTGCTTCAGTTGAAGTGTCCCACGAAAGTTTTACCCCTCGAGAAAGTGAGAGAATCAAGTATTACAATCGGTAAACCAAAAAAAGACACTGTTCATTATGTAAGTATAGTAACTTGGCATGGATTGGTATAAGACTATTTATACTCGGAGATCCAGTTAGGATCATATTGACTAAAAATGTCTTATCTTGCTGATCCTTGCCTGATCTGAGTTTTTTTTTTTTTCATCTCATCCTCTCGTTAATCCCAGTGGAAGCAAAAATTATGCATATATTTGGAGTGAAATGAACCGCAAATCTGATATTTAAAAAAATATTCATGCAAATATAACACAACCCAACAAATGTTATAAGCCATTTATAAAAACAAGGTTCCCCATTTGTTGAAAAGAAAAATACAGTTATGACAGATGCAGACGATATTTACCTACATGGACATTTGACAAAAAGCAACATGCGTTGAAAGACACATCCAGAACTTTTCACCCATCATTTTTATTGTTATAATCTTTTTATTATTGTGAAGAAGAAATATTGTTGAAAATGATCAAATAAAGATTATTTTTGTAGACAATGTAAAACTGGTGATCCATTTTAGGAAATGAATGCTCAATCTTCACACAAATTCTAACATTAAATCAAATTATAAAGATACGGCTTTTGGTAGCATGCTATATTGGGGATGATTAATTGATAAACTGGGAAAATTGATGATCACTTCTCTTGCCTTTTGTTGGGCAGTGATTACGGAAAGAGTCTGAATTTACCATAAAATACATAACAAACTGAGGAATGAATTTAGCATAAACTTATCTTACAAACTGACTCTTCCCTACTAAAAACCTATTGAAGAGAGGGAATTTGTGAGAAAACAAAAACAAACATTTTCCTAGACATAAACTGTTTATATTGTAAGTCTTCTGGCTCAATTGGTGCTGCATGTAGACAAGATTATCTGGAGTTTGCAAAATCAAGTAGTCTCAACAGTAGTTGAAAGTTGACAGGAACATCAGCTCAGCCCTGATGAAACTAACAGAGGAAGGCGACCTAACAGAGTATGTGAAGGATGTATTGGCAAACTTTATATGCTTGATGTACTGGCCAAAGGGCATCCATATAAAAAGTATACCTAAGGTGGCATCTGTTTTGCAAATATCTGAAAGAAAGAAGCAAGTTGTCTTCTACAGTTGGTGCCCTTGAGAGACATATTGAATGCATGCGCTTAGAGAGTAAGGTGTGGTGCCAAGCCACCAAGATGTGGCAATATCTATGACTCACTCAAACATGACAATTATCTGAATGAACATGGTGAGATCTACCACCACAAAACTTCCATCCTCCCACAAGGCATTGAAGACTTGATCAGATGTCATTGAAGAACCCGGAGGTGTTCATTGAGAAACTTGACTTGCACAGACTTTCGTTTGTGTCAAATGACTGCTAGAATGATGCAGACTGTAATGATGAAAATGACACTCAGTGATGAAGATCTGTAAAAGCAACGAACATAACATAGTTCAACCCTGTTAACTAACAAAAGCTTCTGTCTTGATAATAGAGTTATATCACAAATGTAAAGACAATTGTTTTTAATTACATTTTCGCTGTTTTTCCTGAGCAGTATTTTGAGGCCTTTATTGGGACTATTGACACAGAAAACATAGGATTAGCATACTTAATCAAATTTCCAGGCTGACTAGAAGCCAAGATAGTATTAATTATGTATTTTATGACGGACATTTTGAAGGTGACTACACAAGTACCAACATTATTCTATTGATTCCCCATGCTTTGGAGCCTCCAAAAATGTATGATTTTAGTAATCTACAAAAACTTTCAATGAAAATACATAGTGAACCTGATAATGCAAATATGTATTTTATGTAATGAAATTGTATCACAAATGTAAAGATAATGGTTTTCAATTACCTCTTTATTGATTTTTGTATGATGCTAAGAATTATCTCAAGGCCTTCATTCGGTTCTTTGGCTCAGGAAACATAGGATTAGCTTATATATGTTTCTTGGTTGACTTAGATGCTGAGATAGTATAAATTATGCATTTTACAGAGGAAATTTTGAAAATCTGAAATTGTGGCCATGCAAGTGTCTGTGTAAATGTCAGCATTATTTCTTTGATTTCCCATGCTCTGGAGATTCTGAAAATGTATAGTTCAGCTAATCAACAAACACTTTGAATACAGTGAACCTGACTAATAGCGTAAAATATGCATTTAATGGTGGCTATTTTGAAATTCCAAAATAGCAGTTAGCCAGGTGTCTATACAAATGCGAACATTATCTTTTTGATTTCAAAAATGTATAGTTTTGCTAGTCAATAAAAACTTGGGACAACAGTAAATAGTGAACCTTACTAATACTGCAAAATATGCATTTTATGGTGACTATTTTGAAATTCCAAAATGGCAGCTATGCAGGTGTTTGTGTAAATAGCAACAATGATCAGTGGATTTTCTTTGCTCTGAAGATTTAAAAAATGTATTGTTTTGTTATCTCCAAAAACTTTATATGAAAATTCACAGTGAACCTGACTAGAAAGAAACAACGTTTTTTGTAAATATAGATGCTCCCTGACTTACAACTGGGTTTGATTCTGACTGGCAGATCATATCTCTAAACGGTAGTAAGTTGGACAATTTCTTTCTGAAAGGTATTTATGCTATGGTTTACCATAAAAGCTCTGGTGCATTGTTACCTTTATTCTTTTATTATGTAATGATCCTAATTTAATGAATATGTATTTATAAAAAAGAGCTTTCATTAAAATAAAATTATAACTAAATCAAATATCTTAAAAAACTATAAGTACACATACACATACACATTCGCTCTCTCTCTCTCGCTCTCTCTCTCTATGTCTCTCTCTCTCTCCTCCTCTCTTTTGCCTATGTACCTGAAAAGTCAATAAGTGAATTTGGGGACAGAACACACATGTGAATCAAGCTAAAAAATGCCACTCATTAACAATCTCATTCACATGAAACAATCTTGTAACATCCGCCCATCTTCCACTGAACAACATTACTAGCAATCTTCATCCATCACATCTGATTTTTCCCTTTAAGCTAATGTTTCAAGAAGAAAGGCTACTGGTTCCTGAGATTAATAACATATACCTTGATCACTATCAAAACTTCACCTTTCTGTATTTGAGAGTAACACATCCTTGCTTCTACCTGAGGCTCTTTGTACCTGAGAAAAACAGATTCTTCTATACCCCTCACACTCAACAGCTGATTAAACTGATTGGGCATTGAAGAGTTTGTTTCCAATCAATTGTGATCTAATGACTCATTGTACTTAATATTGACTCCTTTTACCGGATTATCATCCAAACCTCTCTCCCATGGATTTGGCACAATATCACGTTGTCATATACCAAAGAATTGGTAAGACTGTGCAGAGCAGGATTCACCCTCAATTTTTTTAGTACATCTGAAGAATATAGGAGAAGGATCCAGGAACAGAATTCAGATTAGAAAAGAGACCCTTCAAGATTGCTCCTAAAAAGTGATAGTATATTATATCAAAAGCTTTGGATTGTTTTAAATTCATCAAGTAGGTATGTCAGTCAAATTTGTTTATTTCTTTTAATGAATAGTTCAAATGCAGTTTTTCATGATTAATGGATCAATCTCACTCTGCACAGTCTGCAACTGGATTGATAACACTTTGAGCTAATAGTTTTAAACCAGCATTTAGTTATAAGTCTGAAGTTGTATAGGGTTTCTCTCTCATTCTTTTCCATTTTGATCATGGTCATGACTCCTGGTTAATCTGCTAGGAGTTATGACCATATTGAAATGCATGTTGATATGAGAAAAAACATGTATCATCCACAAATGAGAAAATAGTTTAGTTTTGACCACCTCAGTGTCTACAGGAAAGTAACATCAAGTTGCCTATTGAAATTCAGAAACATGTTGATTTCAACCCTTTTGAAGCATTTCTAGTAAAAGCCTGCCAGCTGACTTGCCTAATTGTTTCTTGCAAAATTCAGTTGTTTCAGAGTTCTTATATTCCTCAAGACGGGAATGAAAAGATTTTGAATGGAAGTCTGCATTTCTCTTCCTCCTCCTTCTTTTCTATGTAGCATGGACTCTGTTGCATTTTCTGGCTGTAATTTTGATCTAAGAGGACTTAATTGTGGATGGAGATTTCTTGCTGTTGTAGATGGTAGATTGGAAACTCTTTTGCTGTTTCTTTTCATTGGAACAAAAACAAATATGTAAGGGAGGAAGGGCGAAGGTGAAGAATGAGTGGGAAGAGGTCTTCTTTTGAACTGTTTTTGATTGAATCATTCTTTCTTCTGTCTTGGCCACCAATGTGTGTTTTTGCTGATTAAAATTCAGGAGAATGTGGATCTATTTGGAAGGTTTTGGGAAGGTTTAAGATATTCTATGTTTCAGTTGTCTAATATTTCACTTGGTAATGAGGCATCTGGATATGTTACTGCGTATATATTGGACCTTAAAACTGGCTCAGCTTCAAAAGGTAGCATAACTGATAGCAAGCGGATAGCATTTGCACCTTCCATGGCATTCCTTCTTTCATCTGCATTTCGTCAGTTCTTGGCAACATTTCGCAATAGATTGGAGAGTCGTCCAGCAACCCTTCTATTCCTTGCCATACTTTGTCCAGTCATTAGCCGTTAACTCCTGCAGAATTACTGGACCTGTCATACATGATGACAACATGCTTCTCTGAAATCTGTATATCAGTATCAGCAATGACAGGTGGATGTTGGGTAAGTTTCACAAAGAGGGCTGTGGTCTGATCATACATATCTCAAACGTCCCAAACAGACTCCTTTCCTTTGCCTCAAAATGCTGACACTACGTCATCATCATCATCATCATCATCAGTCTTTTAAGGTCCCCAGGATTGGCTAGACCTCTCTATCATGGGCATTGCAGAACTAGTACTCTCTGAACTTGTCTAGTTCATCACCCCATCTCATATTCTGCCATCCTTTTTTTCACATGGAGATCCATGTTGTGAGTCAGGATGTCCATTGGTTGTCTGACATTCTTGCAACATGACCAGCCCATTGCCATTTGAGTTTTCTAATGGATTCTATGATGTCTCGGATTTCTGTTTTTTCCGTAATATATTGTGCAGTCTTGTGCTCTTGGGCATGATTTTTTTTGTGCACATTGCAAGGTTCTCATTTTGTCTCAGTTTGTGGGTCAGTCTTTTGGTTACGTTCCATTTCTCAGCTCCATAGGTGACTATCGAGAGGATGCATTGGTTGTACATTCTTATTTTTAGGACTAATGGGATTTTCTTGTTCTTGAAAGTTGAGCTTGCTCTGCTGAAGGCTTGCCATCTCAGAGTGATTCTTCACTTGATTTCTTCTTTTGAGGATTTCATGGAGATTTGTTGACCTAGGTAGATGTAGTGGTCTACTTTCTCTAGCTTTATGTTTTTGATCATTGTATATTTATTGCAAATGACCTTCGTTTAACTGAAGTTCATGTGAAGGCTGACTTTCTTGCTTTCTTCATTCAGTTTAATATTAGTTTGAAATCGTGTTCTCTGCAAAAAAGACAATGTTGTCTACAAATCTGATGTTGCTTAAGTATATGCTGTTGATTCTGATTCCTTTATTATAATAGTCTAGGTTTCGGAAGATCATCTCAAAGCTGGCTGTTAGGAGTTTGGTAAGCTGATATCACCTAATCTTACCCTTTTTTGGAGCTGAGAAAGTTCTGAGTCTTTATGTAGCCTGATAAAAGAGTTGCTGTGATGGTATATATGTTGCAGCACCTGGTGTATACATTGTAGAATGATAGTCTCAATGACCTTGGGAATTTCCATTTAAAGGCCTTCTTGAAGTGGATAAATGTTACAGTGAGTGGCATTTTATATTCTGATGCTTTCTCTTTCATCTTATTATCAAATGGAGATGGTCCATGGTCAAGTAGCTTCTTCTAAAGCCAGCCTGTTCCCATAGTTGGTTTTCATCTAGCATTTTGATGATGTGGTTGGTGATAACTCTGGTGAAAAGTTTGTAGATGCAGTTGGGTTGCCTTATAGGTCTGCAGTTGTTGGACAATACTATTAACAAGACAGGTACCAAATACATTGATTCTATTGTGTGTGACCAGGAAACACAGCTTTCTCCTCCAAATTGCAAGAGTCAAGTACTAGATTCTGACTTTTTGGAGTTTTCCAGGTGTCTGTTCTATGTCTGTTATCTGAATTAATTGACCCCAAATAAATGTTGCTATTGTGAATTAGTCATTGTTTCAAATTTACAATGAGAGCATCCCTGACTGTATATAACATTATTTTTTTGTCATGCATACAATTCAAGACACACACACACACCACTGCATGCACACATACACACACACACACTCACACACATTAACTTTGTTCACTCATATTAACTGACAGATTATAGTACTTCTAGGTTATAAAAAATATCTGGAATTTTTGGTCAGTATCGCTTTATAGTATAGAGTAAAAGATTTGCTCATCATATCTTTGTAATCGAAAGGTATATTCGCATATACTCCTGCCCTGAAAATGACTCAAGGCTAGTTAACAGGATGTTATCAAGTTAAGTATATAAACAACATTTTGGGCAAATTAAAATACTTAATAAACTTATGCAAGGTTTAGCCTAAAAATACTTTTTGTCTGCTGTACTACTAAGCAAAAATGTATTCAAAAAATCTTGATCTGATATACACTAAAAATAAAATAATCCTTGTTTACATGGTTGTAAATTAATGTTGTTCTTATGCTGTATTTTGTGATTATATAAGCAAGGCTTACCAAACTTGCTATGGAAAAATTACCATAATTCTTCGACCACTGAACATTCTAAACCCATTGTATACATAATAAATTCTGAAATGATGGGCTATCAATTGGGGAGAACCTCATGTTTCTATCTTTGTCAGTTTCCAAGTTAGTAAGATTCAAAAAGTGTGAAGAACATCATGAATGCTTCCATGCTCAATTAGATGTTAAGATATGGAACAGGTCAGACAAAATCAGGTTGATTTAAAAAAAAACATGAATGTTATCAAATGATGAGAACTGCTTGTTCCTATCTTTTACAGCATCTGAAATGAGGGGCAGTTCTGTGACCTGTGAATTTGATAAGAGTGATCTCGCTCAAAGTTCTACAGATTGAATTTCAAATAGCTAATGTTATTTTGATATCAAATAACCCTTGATGAATCTCTGTTTAAAATTTGGTGAAAACTCCATGTTTTGATCTTCATTAGTTTCCTAGTTTTGAGTTAATAAGCTTTAAAAAAACATGACATTTAGGCCAGCCCAGGTCAGGTTGGACCAGATCAGGCTCAGATTGTTCATTTAAAAAAAACCTATATGAATACTATTGAATAGTGAAAACTGAATGCTTCTATGTTCAATAGTTTCTGAGATATGGGATAGGTGACCATTGTATTTGATAAGAGTTACCTCGTCTATGGCTCCATAGGTTGATCTTCAAGTGGCTGACATTATTCTCATGTCTACTAACCCTTGGTGAATCTTTGTGCAAGATTTGGTGCTTGTAAGTCAAAGTGAACGATTTGGCCAAAAGTTCAAACATTTATTTTTTATTATGACTTGAAAAAACTTTTTTTTATTTTTTGAAAATACATCTAGAAATAAGTTTTTTGAATCAATTTGCAATTCAATTTTATGCTAAATTGGTCCTTTAGTTTGTGTCTGACAGTGTTTGTAATTGTTTTTTGAAAATTGGTTACTTTTTTTTTTGAAAATTCAGACTTTTCACTGAGCCAGCAAAAGACGAGTAAAGTAACTTAGTTATTGATTACTTTTTATTCTAATTTTTTGATTGATCACTCCCAACACAGTCATGTGCCGGTTTCTATTGAGTAACTAATCAGACCTGTAATTTCCATCTACTGAGTTACAAATTTTAGTAGTATACCAACAAATCTTGTGCATTATTAGAAAAATTACAAGCATGAAGAATGAAAGGAAGTTTTGTTTGATTAACAATCTGTGTTGTGAAAGGAGCTTGCTCAGTAGAACCTTCAAGTATTCAAGGTCAATGAGGTGGTAGTTGCCCAAGATTGTTGTCACTGTTGGTGGAGAACCACTCTCTGCACTTTCTGCAACAACTAAAGAATCTTGAACAGATTCTTCTTTTCTATTAATACAACCAGTGTAGAAATAGGTGAGGGTATGTAGTATGCAAGTCTACCAAAATATGTGTGCTCACACCCAGAGTCAAAACGATAGCCTAAAATGGTTACTCCAAACCAGTTGGTACTGAGACGTGATAGTTTTACACTATTCCATCTCCATTCATTTAATGCTAAGCATTATACTCACCACAATGCTCGCAGAGGAATTCTAACACAATAATGCTATTATTCCCAAAAAGTTGTTCTATCTTTTTACACGAACATAACGTTCTTTATTTTGTACAGAAAACAGATCCTCGTCAAAAATGTAGTTGTGAAATGTAAGTAAAATACTAACAGAGGTGTGACTATGCAGGTGAATACCAGTTGATTCTTAGATGCCCTTAAGAGTGATGCCAAACTTCCTATTCAGTCAGAAAAGAAACCAGTTTTTTCATTGTACTGATGTGAAAAGAGAGACAAATTGTAAGCTAAGATTACTTGAAATCTTGGAATTAGTGATCTATTTTGTTGTGAATGTTCCAGCAATTACTAAAAAATCTTTTAAAATTTTACTTTTTTCTGTTAATACAACCAGTGCAAAAATGGGTGAGGGTGATTTGTTAGTTCAATATCCACCAAAGGAGACATTACTGCATACCTAGTTTCCAAAACCAAGCTTTTGTATACCCAGCCTTACCTTACTCCAAAATCCATTTCCATCACTGAATACAAAACAAATATTATCAACCCTTGAACTCTATAAGTACTAATAACTTATATACATTACTTATTCTTGTGTTTTTTCTTCTTGAAATAACTTCATTGTAATCTTATAACTTCAGTCCTTATCTTCTGTATATTTCTACTGAGAAACAGCCCTTCAAACCCAGTTCAACTCATTCCTTAAAAAATTGATGACCCTACATAGAACATTATCTACCAACAAACTGTAGTTAGCATTCTTCAATGGAAACTTAATGGTAAACCACATATTACATTAGCGCTTGTAATCTTTGTATAATCAGCTTTATGATCAATGAAGGCGATGTCCTAATGCCGATGCTCTGAAATCCGCATGCCTTTCAGTTTCAATCTATCAGGAAATAGAGGATGGAAATGAGATCCATTGTTGGGTATAAAACATGCTTATTGTGGCTTCTAATGACTGATTATAGGGCTTTTTTGAGGAAAATATAAGTGAAAAGTATTGAAAGGAGTGTAATACCCCAATAGTTGTTTCAGTAGAACTAGACACTGTTTGGTTTCTCAAAAGGGAAAATGACTATCAGTTCAATTTTCAAAAAGCTGCTTTTTCACCATGATATATTTGATGTTGATGATGATCTAATTCTGCACCACTCACACTTAACATCTCTATGATGTTTTTGAACGTGTTTTTAAAGTGTAGCTCTGACTTTGTCAGAAGTAACATGTCATTAGGAGTAAGGTTATTTACAGAGGTAGTAATGTATTCCATCTCTTGCCACTTCTGCAGCCTAGCTGTCAACACCTTAAAGCCATGGTCGGCTGCCTTCAAGGTGACATCGCCAAGTATCGCTGACTGAATCCTGAACCTACAGTAATATGGCCATCTCTATGAAGAAAAAGAAACCATATGTAGGAGACCATGTCAAGAAACAACAACCAAATCCAAGTACTCTATAAAGCAAAAGATAGAAGATGATGACCTGGTGAAGGATGAAAGATGGCAATGTCATTAGCAATGAAGCTGATTATATCAATATATAGAAAAAGAGCTCCAGTCAACTCCTGCATCCCTACCTGTGCCAACATATATTTTGGGTGCATACTCCATATATCTAATTTGGTAGGTAATTCCTGGCACAATGCCATGGAATGGAAAAGCAGAGAATGAAAGTAGTCTTATTCTACAGTAAAAAATTCAAGATTTTATTCCAATTGTAACATTTTCTGTTTTTAATATTTTGTGTCATATACACACACAGACATACAGACACACACACACACACACAGACATACACACACACACACACACACACACATACACTCATGCACACACACACACACACACACAGAGAAACAGACACAGAAATGGACATGCACAGAGAGACACACACATAGACAAATAGAGACATGCATATGCATACATACACACACATGCACACATATACATGCACATGCACAAACACTCTCTCTCTCTCCCTTACACATGCACTCATTTACACACATATTTATATATATAGCCAAAGTTTTTTGCTTTTTTCAAAAAAAATGACAAATGTACTTTTGAAATGAACTATATATATATATATATGATTATCACAAAATTATATTCATAAACTGAGAAAGTATTTTAAAAATACATCTGTGTTAAGTTTTAAAAAGGACAGCATCTCTAGCCAAATCTGATCTCCTCTCCTGTTTTTATATTAAAATATATATAACAATACAATCACAATACATGATATTTGCCACAATGGAACCTATTATTAATTTTGTCCAAAAATGAATGTACACATTTAAATACAGATAAATATTATCTAGATTGGTTGATTCTGTATTCAAAAACTGTAAGATTATCCACTATATCTACCACTGAATGTACGTTAATGACTGCCCAATATCAAAATCTACTCTTCTGGAAGCAAAAAGTATCGACTCATGGAAGAATGGCCATAGCAAGCATAAAAGACGGCAACTCTGATTTTCAAATCAGTGATACTGTTTATTCATCAATTACATGTTGAATTAACATGTTTTTCTTTTCTGGAACAATTTACTAGGATCCCAATATGCCTATTGCACTCTTAGAGTCAAAACCAGAAGTGTACCAAATTTCACCTCAATCTGTTCAATGATTTAGCTGTCTGTTTATGGATATATTCATTTATACACACACACACACACACATATATATATATATATATATATATATATATATATATATATATATATATATATGTATATATATATATATATATGTATATATGTGTGTGTGTATATATATATATATATATATATATACATATATATATATGTATATATATATATATACATACATATATATATATATATACATATATATATATATATATATATATATACATATATATATATATCTATATATATAAATATATATATACATATATATATACATATATATATATATATATATATGAATATATATATATGTATATATATATATATATATATATATACATATATATATATATACATATATATACACATATATATATATATGTATATATATATATATATGTATATATATATATATATATATATATATATATATATATATATATATTGCAGTTTTGCACAATATCGAAAATTTTTGAACAAATCAACTGCCGTATTCAATGTATTCTTGTATGTATACATATATATATGTGAATTTAGCAGAAAATGTTGGAAAATCAAATTTTCCAACAATGATTTTATTATTATCATTATTATTATTATTATTATTATTATTATTATTATTATTATTTCTCGCAGAACATATCTCAATTCTTAATCACTTGTTTTCAAATGAAAAATGAGATAATGTTAAAATAGGCACAGGATACAGGTTTCATGTTTATTTGTTAGGTTGTATGTGGGAGCGGAAATAGGAGAAAGTTATAAGTGTATATATGTATCAATAAATAGAAGTATACGTTTTAATATATGAAGATGTATGTAGGTAATCAAAAATTTTGTATTTACTATGTGCTAATTATAATTTTTTTTTAACCCGCATCTATAGGATGTTGTGTGCAAATGGTGATATCTCTGGTGAGGTCATTCTCAAATGATGATTATATTTTGATTTTGTGATGTGTTTTGATACATTGCAGAAACCAGGGCATTGCTCTATTGTATTGTTTGTGATTATATGTGCTGCTTCAATGATCTGATGTGTCACTCTATGACACACGTGTTTTAACACCATGATCTTTTGGAGGAGATAAAAAATGTGGTATGTGTGTGGCATTTTTATGGTCGTCTTGTATAAGTGTATGCCAGTGCTCACACTTCCTTTTCTCAATGTTTCTTGAGGTTTCTCGAATGATATTATCATAATATACATGGTATATTTCTGTCTCTGAAAGGTTGTGTGTTTTCAGTCATTCACTAACTATGTCTTTAATGGTTTTTGATGATTTTGTTACAATGTGTTGGTCAGAGTGTTTAAAATATTTTCTGTGCTATTGTTTGGCTTGTTGGAAGGCTGATACGGTTATTTTGTATTGTGTTTTCAGTTTTATTGTGAAGCTTTTTGCATGGTAGATTTTATGTGCCTCTCTTAGGTGTTTTATACAAATGAGTGCGGGCATTGGAGGTTTTTAAATTATTGTTCTATATATTTTTCTTCCACTTCTTAGAATTGGGGGCTTCATATCCTCAGGGCTCTTGAATAGATGCCTATGGTTATGCCTGATTGTGTTCTGGTATTGTGGTATGAATAGAAATTGGTATTATCATTTTTGTCAGTGGATTTGCACTGTACACATAGTTATAGGTCTGTGTCTGTTTTGTAGACTAGGATGTTGAGGGAGGGTGGTGTGTTGTTTGATTCTATCTTCTATGTGAAATCTATTGTAGGTTCTGCCAAGTTGAGTTTTGGGGTAAATTCCAAAATTGAAAAAATATATAATTGAAATATCTTAAATAAAATTTTTTGATTACCTGTATACACTAAAATACACAGCAGAGACACTTCTCTTTTTTCCTGCTCTCACATACAGCCTAGCCCCATATTTTAAATCTGATACTGACAATCCTCCATTTAAATTCCAGAGATATAACTATGATCACCACCACTCCCACATTATCTCTCCAACTCCCCTTGACTCCAAACCTGTATCTTTCAGCTATTTTAACATTTCCTCATTCTTCTATTGGAAAATGAGTGATTAGAACTTGAAATATGTACCAAAAATTATAGGAAGATTTCAAGTTTCCAATATTGTCTGCTAAATTCAGCATTTCAGATAAGCCTTATCCAATTATTATCTCTTGGCAGGGATACCAGGCACTGCTTGGGGGAAAAATATCTTAAGATATAACCAAACAGGAAAAATGTCCTTTGATTTTTCTTTCACAACAAATAAAGAAACAATTGTATACACTACGTACACATGAAAAAAGTAGCTGGATGGAAGAAATATTCTGATGTACAAAAAAAAATGACATAGTCGCTTAGTTTTACAAGGCTTCTGGATATGCTACATGAATGTTTCTCCCATTGGTTCCCAGGATCTAACCCTAGAACAACCAATATAGAGCTGTCCACGGGAAAAGCATGGAGAAATTAGGTAAAAGCCAGCAATCTTTCAAGATTGAAAATAGGCTAGACATGACTAGAAATAACTCTTGCATTATCTATGACATTCACCAAGGAGAGATTTATCCATATGCCAAATTTCAAGTTCCACAGGTGCAAAATTATTGTCAAAAACTTGGAAAAATGAGTACAAATAACCAGAAATGATTTCTTGTGGTCTTGAATTACCTCTAGGGTCATCCTTACTTGGTCTGCTATCTCTGACGTGAGAGGATGTACCCTTATGGTAGATTTCAGCATTCTTGGTGTAAAATTGTAGCCTTAAACTCTAAAAATTGACTAGAAATGACCAAGAAATGACCTTTTGTTGACCTTAAATGACATCCAAAGTCAACTTCACATTATCTTTAAAGGGAGTTGATTTCTTCTCAATCTACAGGCAGAATTTTAGGTTAGGCCTTGTAGTTCTTGTAGAGAAGAGGTACGAACAAACAAAAGGCTCAAATAACATATTTGGGCCTTTGCATTTAGCTTAGCTTGTTTAGCTTGTTTCAATAAGTTTGTAGCCTAATGAAAACTTTCATGCAACAAATAATCGTTTTCAGCATAATCTCCTTCCTTGTCAATTCACCTTTTAATCACATAGAGTCAATATTATCAGTGAAAACTTCAGAACAGAATTATGTAATTATGTGTCAGACTTTTTGATCCATTCTTGTATGTGTATATATATGTTTGTATCTCTCTCTCTCTCTCTCTCTCTCTCTCTATATATATATATATATATATATATATATATATAAGGGATAATTTTAATTTGAATAAATATTTATTTAAATGATTCATTTACCCTCACTAAGGTTTGCATTATATCTAGTTAGCTCAATAAGAAATACAGCTGAAAACTGGACTGCCTTGTTCAAATGAGACATTTTGAAATAAGTAGGAGTCTCCTTTACAGATGATGTATTCTATCTTAAATATACTTTCCTCTGCTTTATTCAGATGGGACAAAGAGAAGTCTTTTTTAACTTTAAATCTCTAATTTCATATCTAATTTCTCATTTTTTAATTGGTCCCCTGCTTTTATGTCCAATCTGTATGTCTTTGTATTTACCAATATAAAATACTGATTGTTCTTTCATACCTTTGTAACCATCATTGGAATTGATTTGACAAAACTTAGCTGATTAAATGTAGTCGATTTTTCAGTTTGCACCAAAAAATAATTAGTTACCTTGTTTAATCCTTGATGTCCAGGATCTAATTCTTGAGTCGGATGTTTTCATTTTCTTGGTATGTGAGGTTGATGAAATAAAATCTTACATTCTTACCTGTCATTACATTCATTTATTTGTGGAATCTACTGTATCCAGGAGCAGCTATTTGATAAATACTTCTAAAAGATATACTAATCATTCAGAAATATCCTCATGATACAGTTTGTGGTATATTTAATCTTTGTAATAGAAATGTCAATGTAGATGCATAATTTTGACACTGTTTTCCAATACCCAAATTTCAGTGGAAATAGTCACAAAATGGTGATGCCATCAGCATACATCCATTTCCAGATTGTATAGAAATAACATAGAAAAATCACGCACTCTTTTTCTTTACCAATTTTTTCATTATTTCAACTGAAATTCTAAAAAGTTTGTAAACATGGGACAGCCAGTTTATACTGTATTAAAGATTTTGATAACTTTTTTGTCATTTTATCAATTTTTATTTGTTTTTACCCTCTGGAGGTTCAAGCAGACAATGTTCATACTTTTAAAAACTGAAACTGATATAATTTGATAGTTAAATTTTGTAAGCATATTTAGAGCCCAGAACTCGGAGACTATACATTTTTACCATCAAGTTAAAAAGATTGAGACAATTTCAATAAAATTCTTTGCATTCATTTTTTAATTATTTTTATCATGAAAATAGTATTTTGAAAGAAAAACATCCAAAAATATTTTCAAAGTCAATTTGGCAATCTTTCAGCTGAGGTAACTATGGTTGCCATTGAAAATCATACGTGTAAGTTTCCAATCAAATGAAAACAAAAGAAATAAAAAACAATGGATATTTAAAGCAAATGGGAACAAAACATCAGAATGAAAACAAAACTAATTAAAGGAAATTATTCATATACTTGCAGGGATTCCAGGTGTTGCCAGGGGATCAAATAACTTTTTGTACAACCTGGAACATCCCACATACACTTCCGTGTACAATTAAACTTCATTTCATAGTTAATGTTGTCTAATTTGAGGTTCGTTTTTCTCTGTCGATGCCAGGATTCTTTGATAGCACTTTTGTGTAAATATTTGCTATTGGCTTGCCACAGGAATCCTAGCATTGCCCAGGAGAGAATTAACTGCATGTTTAAAAATAGAGAAATAAAATACGCTGTTTACGTCTTCTTACACAATACAATCATGGGGTGAGGGATTGGGCAAGCCCAAAAATTGTTTGCGAGTTTTCATTGAGTGTACTAATGGGCATGCTGTAAGATTGAATTCTGGCATGGCTATCATCGGGCAGATTCGTACAGTATTTTTCATTCGTTATTTCCATACAATCTGTTTCATCAGCAGTAACCAGCCATCGTCAGCTTAAAACAGATTTGATCAGTTTGCTCTAACCAAGAATGTAGCCTAATCAGTATATCTGATTGCCACCAAGCAGGTCATATGTTTGAACTGAGAACTAAAAACTTCTCTATCTCTGTGCTTAATGCGTGCACACAAACATGAATACAAATAAATTTATGTGTACAAGGATATATCAAATGAAAACAAAAAGATATAAATTTCTTGTTTCAATAAAAGAGTTTTCTCAAAGAAAAGACGTATTTACATTGGAAACATAGTTATTTTTTGTCTGGTGGATTTCCTCAATGAAACTTGTGTTCTTTAAATTTTAAAACTTTTTGGGGTTTTAAACATAAAAACTTCTTTTCTTAGAAGAAAGGAAATGATTATGATCTCCCATAAATAAATACATCTTCTCTTTTAAAAAAATCTACTAAACTTGACTATCTGAACCATAAGATAGCTTGATTGACTATGAATAGTGTATTATTTTCCTTTTTCATAACAAAACTCAACAAAAAATAAATACTAAAAATTTTATCGAAATTGAATCAAATAACTTTTTGATAAAAATTTTAAGTTTCCAAGTTCTGGCTTCTGCTTAAGTAACTTAACTATCGAATTACTGTTTCAGTTTTTAAAAGTGTAAACCTCCGAAGGAGGAAAAACAAATAAAAAAGTTGATAAAACGATAAGAAGTTGTTAGAATTTTTTACACAGTGTAAACCGGCTGTCCTATTCTTAGGAACTATTCAAAATTTCAGTTGGCAATTGGCAAAGAAAGAAAAAGGTGTAGTTTTTCATATGTAATTCAAGTCAATCTGGAACAGGATGTATGTTTTGACATCAGACTTTGCCATTCAACGCAAAAGTAATTTTTACTCAAGAGAAACCAAACTGGAGATACTGTAATGATAATATGTATTTTCAGCTATCAAACCTAATGATAAAACTTTTAAGACCACAGTATCAAGTTTTCATCAATAAATGCTAATCATGACGCTTTCAAATCTTAAATAAACAGTTTAAACAGTTTGTTACAGTATTCATTCACTGACCTATACCAGCATCTCGGTCTTATCCGCAGACTTACTCATCAAGATGAAAGTACTAATTGTGTACTCCACAGTTGTACATAAAAGATGAAATGACATCTGAACAAGTGGATGAATGAAATTCTACTGGTAGTTGAATTTTGTACAGTTCTAGGTTCCCTTTGAGCAACAGGTTGTACCTTTAGACTCTCTTTGTTGCAAAAGTTATACTTCTGAACCATAGAAAACAGCATTTCAAAACTATAGCTTTTGAAAATGAATTAAATAGATGGATAAAACCCTGGATATATAATTCAAGTTAGAAAATATAATTAGTCTAGATGAACCGTTAATCCATGTTTATTGATGATCCAAGTACAGAGTATTGAATATCTCCTCCTTTGTAACGTATTTCTTTTTGTAATGTTAATGACTATTAATTTTATACATTGACTTGGTTTAATGAGACAAGACAGATAAACCAAGAAAATGACATTGGCTTTTATATGTAACTATTTCAACCATTACTTAGCTGAATGGATTTGCTACCTAACAACTTTTAGAAAAAAACAAAAACTATTATAGATGCATTATACTAAGAATTGTCATCTTTTTCCTATCGAAAAATGTCAGTTAAATGGCTCTTTTTATAATCAAATTCTTTCCTTTAATGCATTGTTTAAAAAACATTCTTCTGACTTGAGTTATATAATCAACATAATCTTCATTGTGAAAACACTGGAAATGAATAAAGAAATTGATTTGACTGTTGATTACCACTAAACCCATGTTCAATTTCTAAAGGGATTCCAAAAAGTCATCTGGTATAACAGGTCAACTCTCCCTTTGTATGTGCGTGAGACTATTGCTATCTCCTTGTTCATCTGTTCATCAAAATATAACAAAGCACCCTTTGAAAAGTGAGCAGACTAAATATGTTCCATTGTGAATATCTCCATAAGATCCACAGTGTCTTTTTCAGAGAACAAATTTACTTTTGTAAACTGAATTAACCACACATTAATCCAACCAGGATCATAGCAGATTGTAAATATCTATTTAAGTAAGAACCGGTTGGCTGAAATTAAGGAAAACCTTGGGTAATGCAAAAAAAAAACATAATAGAGGCAATAGGTGAAAATTTGTAAATCTTTGTCAAGATAGTTATGGGGATTCCGTTGATGTTTCAAAAAAGAAATAAAGAAAACATTTAGATAAAATTGATAAAATAAGCATAAATCATGAAAAACTCACTAATATCATGAAAAATAAAACAATAATGAATGAAAAGAATATCAATAAATTAAACTATATAAAATAATTACCTATATAAATAAATATGAATAAGTAAATCATCATACAAAAATGTAAAACGTAACTATAAATATCAAAAATAAATATCTACAAAAACTAACAAAATACTAAAAAATAAAATTACCATCAAAATGTAATGATAATTTTGTAGAATAGAAATTACGGAATAAGTTGTTTTTTCTTATGAACCTGATCTCATACCTGCTATGCATTTTTCTTCATTCCCTGCATTTACAAGGTTTCTTGTTGAATGACGCTGATTAATTTGATGATAGAAGAGCAGAAAAAATAGCCTCAGGCACCAGCAACTCCACTTTTTAAAAAATCTTAGAGTCATAGAAATGATCTTTCTTTTATGTACAGAAATTGTGTAGTTGTTAAATATAGACATTTCAACATTGAATATATATATATATATATATATATAAATATATATATATATATATATATATATATATATATATATATATATATATATATATATATATATATATATATACTTATATATTTATAACTTTACATATCTATATACTTATATATTTATAACTGTACTTATTCATTAAAATTTAAAATCACATTGCATAGCTTGTGCGTAACAGCCAAGTTGAACAAAAATAAAATATGGAGTGTACAATTTGTTACTATTTTAATGGAAAAAAAATTGCAGAACACAGCCTATAGAGAATGATACTTCTGACAGTGGAAAGTGAAATCATAAACCATGAACAAACAATTTAAGCCTTGGAAATATGTAAAGTATAAACATGCCATTAATTTTGTCCAATTGAAACTATGAAAATGAATACCTATTTAATAAGAACAAGTATTCTGTTGGTATAAAATCTATGACTATATGGTCATGCTATTCTTCAAAGATTCATGACTCGATAACTAAATGAACATTTTTTTGTATAAAAATTTCATGATGCTGTAAAACTTGATGGAAGGAGATGAAAAGTTAGCAAGACGTTTTCTTGAATGTCGAGATAAGTTCTTAAAGGAAGTTCCATTATTAGTAGCAAAGGACACTTATTGAAAAGACTTCATTGCTGATATCAAAGGGATAATTGTATGAAAAGAGACTCCATCATTGCTAGCATTGGGACACTAATTGAATAGAGACTCTATTTCTTATAGGGCATGGACAGAAATAATAATCATAAAAACAAGAGCAGCATGGCTGTTGTTCACAGTCCTTTGATACTGTGCGAAGGTTCGTTATAACTATTTTAACTGCTCACAAAACATCCATGTAATCACAAAAATGAATGTAACATTTTATTTTTAATTTTCAGCCCCATGAACCACCTAGAAACTGAAACCACAGCATGTGAAAATAAATTTAAAAAATTGATATCTTACACAAATTTTTCAACATGATTTTTATTTATCAATGTTTTGTTCTTGCTTTTTGTGGCATTGGTACTCAAAGAAAACAAAGTCAACAGAATGCAATAATCTTTTGTTGGTAACAGGTGTGACTTATTTACAAAGCTTTGCTTAGACTGGCACAATGACACAAGTTGCTTACAGTACCTGGTGTTCCTTGTTGGTCACCCATCTAAGTTCTGATCAGCTTTGATGCTGTTCAAATTCATTGATCAAATGAGAACCAGTGCTTTTAGTATGACTTCAATGTAAGTTTGATGCCAGTTTAATATTTCAATAGAAATCATCTTGCCAAACTCTTGATTTTCTTGTTCATAGTTTATGAATTTATTTGTGCTTTCAACACTGCTGATATAGACTTTTTTGTATTATCTGTTTTGTACTACCATCTATGTGATTAAAAAATGTTTATTTTTTTCCACAAATCTTCTACTGGTTTGTGAATTTGTCCTTTTCTCTTAAAACAGTCAGCTTGTGAATATGTTCTTCATGGCTGTTACCTTACAATGCACTAATGACTTCTTTGTAATGAACTAGCTATTAACCAAAACCTTTCATGACTCAGTGATTATGTGCCTCTTTTTTAGAATTAGGAAAAATATTGATACTGCTCTTTCCATTTTTTTAATTTGATGTTAAAAAATAACTGTTGTCAATCATTTTTAAAAAAGGCATTTTGGAAGCATGAGATCAGATCAAAAATTGGCAGAAAAATTCAACTCAAGCAAATTAAATTTGATAATAACATTGATTTCTTTTTCGTTTAGGACTTTGGTCAGTCAGTGTGTGCTTCCTGGTAATGGACTTCTTGTGGAAGAAAGGGAAAGATTATAGAAAAATAAATCTCTCTACTCAGATGTAACATTTTAAAACATTTTATTATATCATATTTGCCATGAACAGTAACTAGAGAAATGTTTAAAAAATTGCTTACAGTTGAAAAGCTGCTGTTTACAACAAAAAAATGTAAAACTTTAGTCCCTGCAAATGGCATATGATAAAATTTAAATGATTACAAAACAAAAACAAAATTCAGACCTATACACACATATAGATTCTTTTTGTCTATTTATCTAAGTATCCACATAAAAGGGTATTTGTTTATTCCTTTTTTATTTTTATTTTTGTTTTATTTCATTTTCATCTTTTTTTAACAGTTAAAAAATCCAAGTTCTAGAAATTTGCTGCATTTAGAGAATTGTTTAGTGGCTGTGGAAAAAGCAGTGTCATAATTTGTGCATTTTTTCTTTTATTTATATCTAGAATGAACAGCAATGAAACGTGCTGAAAAAGAATCATAGATAGATAGATAGATAGATAGATAGATAGATAGATAGATAGATAGATAGATAGATAGATAGATAGACTGATAGAAAGATAGATAAAGGTGTGGAACAGTGTTGTGGGGACTGGTAGTGTATATACTCAAACAGGCCAAATCCTTTATGAACAGGCATTCACACAATTACATACAAGTTGACAAATACATACATTTAGAGTTGTTTTTCTTTTTCTTTAAAAAAGATTTAAAAAAACAAGACCAGTGAAATATGAATAAATGAAGATAATAAAAAGTGTTTATCTACAGAGGGCATTAAAAAAGTTTTTTTTTATATTTTTGTTTTTTCTCAAAAAGATTTTTTCATTTTCCTGACTATAAATACCAGGAAATATTAACCTATTTTATCATTATAGTTTAACTATCATTCTAAATGAACTAACAAATTTTAGTTTATTAATTAGTAACATAGTATTTTCCTAAATACTTTTTAAGTGCATTATTATATATATTTATCCATGTATATGTATACTATAGTCATTATTATTCATCGTAACATTTATATGCTTAAATAAAGCTTTGCAAAACACTCCAAAGCTACAATTTTAACAGATTATTACTTTACATTGAAGTGAATAAAATTATGGTTTTATCATAAATAAAATCATATAAGATAAAAAAAAGCAGCTTCCTGTGCTTCAAATTGCAAATTTTTATTTTAAAGGCAATTTAGAAATGAGTTTTATTCTCATTTAAATTCTTGTTTGGCTAATTTGGTTTTCAATGAAATGATTAAAAGACAAAATCCTTCTGTTTGCTTTCTAAAATGACCATTGATAATATTGTAAGAAAAAGACTTTTTTCAAACATCCATTATATTGAACTGTAACTGGATGGATTTATATTTTTAGTATTTTTCTCTCTTTATTACCATCACTATTACCATGGTTCTTACAATCTTCTCACTATAATTATCAAGATAGATTTTGTGTTCATGCTTCTACAATGGCAGTATAGAGGATATGTCTTTTTTCTCATTTTCTTGAATTTTTTAATTATTTTTTGATTCATAATATTCCTTACTTTTAAAACATTCAAAATGAATCAAACATGATTTTTTCACTAAAAAAAAATTGTTTCCTAATCTCTTATTTAAATGTAAAACTTTTATCTTCAAAAATATTTTTAGTGAATTTGTTTTAGTATTTTTTGAGTATATATAACCATGATATTAACTAATAATTGAAAAAAAAAGAAAAGTATTTTTATAACTTTATTACTTTTCTCTTAAGTTAAACCTTCCACTCAAGGAACCACATGCAAGAAAATTCATTAAAGTAAAAATCCCTTTCAATCGTGAGAATGCAAAAAACACTTCATATTTCTTTATCACTTCTTTTTTTCTTCATTTCTTTCTTCTTCTTCTTCTTATTTTTCTTCATCTCCAGCTAATATTCCATTTCTTTCTGATCGAAATTTCAAATAACAATGTCAGGCAAACAATGTACAGTCGACTAATCATTAAAACACTTCTCTATTTTATTTTAGTTCAAGCAATCTGTAAAAGTGAGGAAACTCCGGCAAAAAAACTCAGCATCATCACAGACACTGCTATGTGATTGCTTCCTGCAAAAAAAAGAAAAAACAAGGATTAGATTCTAATAGAATCAGACATTTACTGCAATTTGACTGTACAGATTTTGTATATTTTATACCACAATTGGATATTAACTCAATCAAAACAATAAAACAATATTCCCTGGATTAGTTTTACCGTCTATAATCAATATAATGCCATTGATTTAAGTATAAGAGTGTACAGAGATACAATCAATAAAGTGCAAAGTTAAGAGTTATTTCAGATTTAAATGGAAAATTTCACCCCTATATGGTGCTACTCAACTGACTACGATCATATTTTTCATTTTTACTATTAAAAGAATTTCCATGTCATCCATGTATTATATATGGATAAATTTATGTATGGATAAATTATCAATCAATAAGTTTCAGAATTAGACTTTTTAATAGAATGACATGTTCTGAATTCATATAAAATACTGACTGTAACAATAATTTTGAACCACTCTGTATACATAAAAAACATTAAAAGTGATCAAAAAATGAAATAAAAAGATGAATTTTGAGTGATGAAAATACAAAAGTAATGTGATACAGAATGTGATGCTAAAATAGTAGAGAGAAATGGTATAGTATTACAAATTATATGATGAAAATCTTATGCTTTGTCATATAAAATTAGAATACAATAATATACTATCTTGCCATACTTGGTCCTTTGCATTGTTTAGCTCAATGGTGAGAGCATCACTATGTTAAAGAGGCTACCCTGTTGGTGGCAGGTTCAATTCAAGCAGCAGCACATTTTCTTTAATTGTTTATTTGGTTTACGTTGTCTAGGCTGAGTGATACATTAAATGTGCGACGACGGGAGATTATTCCTTCAAATAAGTTTCTATATGAAATTATGTAATTTATAATCATGTATATATACATAATGATATGAAATATATACAATAAACAAGTGGTATTGTGCATGATAGAATTGAGCACAACTGAATCCACATATATCAAACACAATGTGTTTCTATGTACATATTTTTTGTCAAATCTTCGGTATTTGATACTTTTTCAACTCAAGGTACTTCTTTGTTAAATACTTTCAACTCAAGGTACTTCTTTGTTAGATACTTGCTTATAATGCTGTATTCTCTTCTTTTTATGGCTTATCTGGCTATGAAAGTTTTGGCTCACACTAGCTTTTAATCATTACTGGTAATCCTTATGACTAATATCAATATCATAGTCAAGTATCCCATTTCCTCTCTAAGGTGCTGATAAAATTCAGTGGTTCTTTGTACCCTTCCAAACAAAGTGAAAATGCTGTTTAGTTTCGCCAAATTATCTAGGCTAGAGTCATTATATTGAGAATTTTTTTAAAAAGTGACTGACTCTTCTAACTTTGGATAGCAGTATATAATAATTTATACAAACGAGTGAGTATTGTCAACAAAATACTACATAAAAACAAAGCAATTGCTTTTCATCTCTTTTTTTCTTTTTTTTTTTTGTTCTGTAAATAAGAGTGATCAGATAACCTGTGATGAAACTGTTAACTAGATCTTTTGACTCCGACTGACTTTCATTGTGGTTAATTCTCTTTTTCTGTTGACAAATACATGCATCTATGCTACACAGTCAATAGAAATACCATACTTGACAGCATATATAATCCCCACTTTTTTCCCCCAAGATGGTTTGAAAGGTAATGATAACCTTTATTGTCCAGCCCCACATTGACCACAGCATGAGGAAGAGTTACTAAAACTGGATGATTGAGGGAAGGGATTCAGGGGAATGTCTTGTTTTCTCAATAGACCCTTCTGAAATAAGGAGAGTCTTAGATGCAATCAAATATGGTAACAACAACAACTGAATGGAATCAGGACTTCAATACTAAATGAAGAGAACCATTCTATATCTATGTCTAACATGCATTACATTAAAATATCCTAGAGCAGAGTTTCTCAAATAAGGGGTTATTCACCTTTGAGGGAATATTAGGGTTAGGGGGGAATTTGGACCACAGATTGGCAGATTCAAACTCTTGGAATATTGATATTTCTACAAACTACAAATCTACTAAGCATTTTTTGAGTCAGACAATCTACGAAAAGGGAAAAACGTTTTGAAGTACGGTGAGAAGGGTGCATGGGCAAAAGCCTTTGAGAATCACTGCTCTGGAGAGTCCTTTACAACCTGATTCATTTCACTTAATGACAGTCTTGGACTTTTTCAATAGTTCCCCACCCCCATTCCAAAGCCAACATCCAAAATTTCGAAGTACAGAAGCCTAAAAAAATGAATAATTTGCTTTTTTTTTCAACAACTAGAAATTCAATTTGTGATGTTGGTTTGAGATCAGATTTTAGCAACAATAAGTAATCAAAACATTTTAACATTTCTCCCAAACAATCAGTGCTATATATATCTCATACAATTTTTTAAATGTCACTGCTTGCCTTTAAAATCAACATTTACAATCCTGACCATTACCCAGGCTTGAACACCAACCACTGACACCAAAAACAGATATAAAACTATATCATCCACCAAGCAGGTTCAAGAAAGTGTGAATATGTCTTGTCCTTGACATAATACAATGTTTTAAGAAGAGAGTGGATGAATGAGAATTTGAGTAAACCACTCTCCCATAACTACCACCCAGAAAGTAATAACCGTGAAAACTTGCTGTACCATGACAGGGGCCAGTATAAAATTGATAGATCTTTTGGGACTGTTTTCCTCATCTTGTGTTTTTTTACAGAACATTTCGGTTGTTTTACCCTATGGCCTCTGTCATGTGTATATCATGAACAGATGTGTTTCGAGACTGTTGGGACAGTAGCTTTCTTCCAAAATGTCAAGTAAAAAAAAACAATTGAGAAAAAAAAAGATCTATAAATCATGATGATTCCTCATCTAAAAAATTCAGACTGGTATAATGGTTATCAACTCTGAAAATGAAATCAGCTAAATGAAGTTAGACAACATGTATCACTTTTACACAATTGCCTTAATGAAAAGCACAAATCCATCTTTTCTTTGGCCATGATCAACATAACAAGGGGATGCTATGGCATGAGGATAGCCAGTGAAAAGAGTGAATAAGTGAGTACATTATGGACAATCTACTTTCCCATAATTGGCTTACCTGTGTGAAAAAACATTGAAATTATGTGTAAAATATAAAATGTGGTCTATAATTTTGAGAAGAGCTATTACCATTCAAAGAGTTTCTCAGACATTTAAACTCATTCTTTTTGCTATTTTTGTTGTTCACACAATGGATTGACCAAAACTGTGTGAGCAACAAATATGACAAGACGAATGAGTCCAATTGTCCAAAAATATGTGTGAATAAGATTGTTATGATGTATGCTTGTATATACATTTGCACACTTTTTTCACAGTAAAATAAATATTCAAATGTTCATCACCATCATCATCATCATCATTATCACCACCGCCGCCACTGCCGCCATCATGTTTATGTTTATGTCTAATTGTTCTTCAAAACATTTATTTCTTTTAGCTTTTCAAAACAAATTTAACTTTATTAAACAAAATAAAGTTACAAACTATTTCAGTTTGATACCTTTTTTTTTCTTTTAAATTGTATCATGAATAATGGAATTTTTTAATATCTCTTGATTGAATTTGTTATATGTATAAATAAAAAAGACCTCTAAAAGGAGAAATAAATCCCATAAAAAATTCTTAGTTATTACAAAAATGTCCTACAGCAATTCATCTTGGAACTGTTTGGTTGCTACCATGGCAACAATGGGATGTAGAAAAAAAATGTCTACGATGCTACATGAGTCTCTCTTGATAAAGTAAAAGTGCCCTTAAAGAATTAAAATTATACTTGAAACTACTAAGAATTTGACTGAAAGTCTGAAATTGGGCACCATAATGACAAAATCTGAAGTTTAGCAGATGTGATTATAAGGCAGAAAGTGCACTATTAAAAATGTAGTGATGAAAATTAGTGATCCCAATCACCGAAATCTGCAAATCGAATGATGGCTATTTCAGAAGCAGTAAAAGGACAAACTCTGCTGTTCTAGCAATCAGCATGATGGCCGTATCAAATATCTTCATGTCTTAGAGAATCAAAGGAAAGTTCGGACAGGTCGGCACAGAAGTCACTTTCCACTTTAAAACTTAAATAACTTTTCAAATGAAAAAAAGGAAAGAAATTTTCCCTCTCTCTAAATATTTTTTGACTATGGGAGTTACTTAAAACTAATTGTAGAATATAGCATCTTGCAAATACCTTTCATTTTCAGCTTTGCGAATTAATTTCACACGGATCAGACTTGATCACTCTTGTTTTTTTCCCTTTGGTATTATCTTAAAGAAAGAGTTTACGTAAACAAACCCAAAAACACTTGAGGAACTGAAGAATAATATTTGACAAGAAATTGAGCATTGGAGCAAGATGAATTACATGCTGTCCTGGAAGATTACCTAAAAAGGGTTTGACTTTATGAAACAGAAACTAGAAAGTATTTGCAGGATGTTATATTCCACAATTAGTTTAAAGTAATTTCTAGGGTCCAACATGGATATATCTAGACATACAACTTTAGACACGTTAAAATGTAACAGCAAAATGCATGTAAATATTGCGAATGATGAAATGTTATAAAGCAGTAATTATTGATCTTTGAAATAAGAGTAAGGATTTCAATATGAGATGTGAAGTTTCTTTCTAATTGTTAATTATGAGTTCTTTTATTTAGTAGCTTTCGTTTCATATTGGAAGGTACTTTCAAATACAAATGAGAGCCGCTCATAAACATGAACCACATTACTAAAAAAGCCTTGTCCATTGTGCAGCCAGTTGAAAGAGGCAAAATATTTTAAATGTGAAAAAAAAGTACATGAAAAAGAAATAGTTTGAGAACATGGATAGTTTATTAATATGAGTAAAAACAAAATCATTACATCCTGTTGAATATATTTTCCTCTTTCAAATTATTAATAAGATTGAAGCACCTTCCAGGAAAAAAAACTTTTTTTATATCCATATGAAACTTTGTCAAAGCAAAAGTAAAACTTCTGACAAAAATACCTCAAATAGATATTTCTGTTTATACATGTATGCATCTGTACCTAAAAGGTGCATGAAATGTATTTTAGCAAGCTTTTTTGCAAGATTCAGGATATTTTGTGGTGCTTCAACTGTTTATCTTTTAAGAGAAAACATGTCTGAGCAGTTGAATAAATTATTTTTTATCAGTTTTTATTCATTCGATTATATGTGTGAGTATGTATCATGTCATGTCATCTTATGTCATATATATATATATATATATACATATATATATACATATATATATATATATGAAAAGGGGATAAATCTATCTCAATCTATGATTATAGTACCTTAGTAAATTCCTGATGAAGATCTCATTAGATAATTATATAATAAACTTGGCATTTGCAGGAGGAAATAGTAAATATTTTGGGTTTACAAACTCTAAAACTTTGTGGTGTAAAACAAAAAAGACAAGACTTACTTTACATATTTTACACTAATAGATATTTAAAAATAATTGACTGAAATGACGTAAATTTTCAGAAAAAAATTATCTTTATGTTGTTAGTGTTTAAAGCTGTAAAGTTTTCTAGACTATATATATATATATATATATATATATATATATATATGAGAGTTTCGAGTCTGTATAATTTCAGATATTTCTATGCTTATTCATTTCTTAGTCATATCTTGAGATTTTATTTATGATAGAAAGAATATTCTTACTTTAGATGTCTATCATTATATATTGAATTTTTAAATCATTTTTTTTACTAATCTTCACCTTGAGGAAACTGTTAGATCAAACTGGCAGCACAATGGAAAAGAAAGCAACAAAGAGAATTTCATCAAAGCTGAGCAAATGTTTTCGGTTAGTATTGAACATCAAAGTCATGTTACTTAGCAACCACTCAACAGTAAACCATATTCATGCACAGAATGATGGAATACATTACCAATGATATTCGCACTGGATTCTACAAGAGGAAAGGAAGAACAAGAAAAAAGCATTAGTTAGTGACAGATGAATATTGACAATCTACAGAGGCAAACCATGGCAGGTGACCTTCCAAAGCTGTACTTGGCATCAGGGACAGGATGTCATTGCTGGGTCTTAGGTACAGTTTCAAATTTGTACCTGACTGTTGAGAAACCAATGTTGTCGTATTGAAAGAGAATATTTTCCGCAATTTTGGGATACAAAGGCCTCAATATTGAAAGTCAATAGAAACAAAATCAAACCTTTACTGTAAGTAAAAATTAAGATATGGAATAGAAATTATTTTGCAACACTTGCTTGTTTCAGTAATGAACATCTGCAAACATATCAATTTTAAACATATTTGGCAAAGATAGACAAGCGAGTGACTGAATTTAAATTCATGGACAAACCATTTTGTTCATCCAAATGATTACTATATACCGAAGAATCTACAAACTTTTTGCCATTGATTATATTTCTTTATACTTGTTTACATTTGATGCAGTAACTGAAATATTTCAATGAAATATTCAAGTGGGACAAAATAAACTATATTCTATAACTTTGAAAAATCAATACATCAAAAACTCATAATTTGTCATTTGTAAATATCAAGTATTATGAAGATATCTTCTGTGTTCCTGTAACTGTGAAAAAATGGAAGAGTAAAAAAGATTTTTGAAAAAGGCATTATTTTTTTATGTTGCTCACGTAATTTTATTTGATTCAAATTCAATAAAGATATTTTGAAAGAAAACAAGTTTTGAAGTGATTTACAATTTTTACTGGACAATTAAATGAACACACTTTAGATGCATTTATATCTATATATGAATATATTTTATGAGTATATGTGCATTTGTATGTATTTGTGCATGTGTGTGTGTGTGTTTGTGCATGTGTGTGTATGTGTAAGGAAGAAAGGGATTGATTCTGTAAACTTACATTTTTGAAATCTGTCTTGAAGTTGTTTCAGTTTGAAGAATATTGAATTATGAGTAAAAATAAAAACTATTTTCGTGAAAATATCCCCTTACCACAAAAAAAACTAAACTTTTAGTCATATCAGAATTCAGAAACAGCTAAAACCAAATTATTTGGACTGCTTATTTTGTTCATTACATTTCAGCTGGTACACTCTCCAGCCTTCCTAAGGTTCATGTCACATGCAGCTATTTTTAAGGAAACTCAAGTAGATTTCATTCACAACCTTTTTTGAAGATTGGTAGTTGCAACAGGCAGCTGAGGAAGGCTAGACAATTTACCGGACAAATCTGTGATCAAAACAACAAAGACGGGACACTCACCCAAATAATCCATAGAATTTCAAACAACACATAAAATAAGATTCACTTTTGTTTTCAGGTGGATCATTTATTTAGAAAATTAATCATTTGCTTTTTGGTTTTATTTCTGTAATTTTATACAAATATTCCTTGGTTCTGTGTTTTCCACAGAATGTTTTTCATTTCAGGCTTTCGGTTTTTACCTTTCAGAGATTTTAAAAGTGTATGAATAGACTTCTTGCATTAAAGATGAAACTTGTCTATATGGTACTTCTGAAGCACAATTAACAATATCAATAAAGAATATCTTCACTGTGAAAGCCTATTGCCTACATTCAGGATAAATAGAATTCATAATATTTTCATAGTGCAGGCATTGTAGGCAATAATTATATTAGTCTCTTAATGGGAAACCTTGTCGGGATGATCAATTACAAAATTAGAAAAAGGAATTAGTTACTCCTCTCACCTTTTGTTGGGTAGTGATCAATTAAAAAATCTTGATTTTCAAAAAACAAATGTGGTGCTGCTGAACTCAAACTAAGGGATCAATTTAGCATAAACTTACTTGGCAAATTGCATGACACCACTTAAAACCTAAAGGGGAGTCATTAAAAAAAATAGAAATAAAATCGTTCTTCTGGACACAATAAAGTGTGAATGTTGGAAACTTCAGCCCTCTTGCTCCATTGGTGCAGCTTGCATGCCTGATACATAGCCAGTCTGTTAGCAAGATGAACCAACTTGAAAACTGAGGAAGTTTATTTTAAGAGTTTTGCTGATAGATTTGTTTGATGGTTTTGAATATTCAATGAGGTTATAGTTGTCCTTCATTAATCACCTTTTCTTCCTTCTTAATAACGAGTAACTGCATAATCATTGTTATGTATGGGAAATACTTGTAAGTTTTTATATCTTGAGATCATGGAGATTTTGAAGAGTGTAACTTATGTTACAAACTTGAGGTGGTAATTATGATCCAAGTGGGTGGTTCAAGCAATAAAAATCTAGACCACAAAATCTCCAGTCAAGTTTTTATCTGAACAAATGCTTCATGTGCACACTGATATTAATCAATGCATCAATAAATTTTTGACTTTTATAGGCAAAACTAATCATCTCACTCTTTAGCCACCAAACTCACACCAATCTTGGCCTAGAAAGGTCAGTAGAGATTTCATTTGTTAATCCAGATCAAGATCATTACAGTTCAATGAACTGACAGTTTTTGAACCAAAATAATTATAATTATTGGGATTTGCATGGGCTATATTTAAACTTTTTTTCTACTATAGCATCGTCTTATTTTTATGTACTGTTATTGAGCTTCAGCTACCATATTTCCAATAGTCAAAGACATACCAGTTTGGATATGATGTCCTTGATTCCAAAGGGAAAAACACTGCACCAAAATTGGGAGTTGCTTTATTTAATTATTTTGTATTGAAGAAAATTGCAAAAATATCTGGTTGTTCAACACGAATTTGTTGAGCCATAATGAAGCTGAAACTGCAAGGACTCTGGAGACAATACCCTTAATGAATGAGCAAGATTTCAGTTCAAATATTGCTGTGGTGGGACAGTGATTAAATAGAGAAAATATCTAGTTTGAAACTGAACATTCAGAACTCAGGAAGAGAAGAGAGTGTCATTTCGCTGCATGATAACACCAGCCCTAATGTAGCAATAATAACTGTACGAGGTTGCTTCAGTTAAGGAAGGAGACTTTATTGCGCTCTGTTATGAAATTTCTTTAACAATTTATTTGTTTTCCCTCTCTAACATTCCTCCCCCTTACCTACTTTCTTTTTCTCGTTTTCCTGTTTTTTTCCTTTTTACCTTTCTTATTGCTTCCTGTATTTCATTTTCCTTTCTTTTTCTGGTACATTTTCATTCCCTTTGAACAAATAGATTTAATCTCCTCCACTCTTTAAGAAGCAGAATTCTCTCCCATTTCAACCATTTTTTTTTCCTCCTTCATTTTTTTGCACTAGAAGACCCAATTTCCTTCATTAAATGCAATTTCTCATTTGGCCCAGCATTGATAGCTGTAACAAAGAACAACTTTATTGAATTCCTTTATTATTATGTTACTTGTCAATCCCAAAACCAGAAAATCCTGTTTGTTAAAACAGAATCAATTCCTTTGTTCTTTACTGTATTGGTAATTTTCATGCCTAATCTCATTATCATATTCCTTTTTTCTCTTATAAACTTTTTTTCTTTTATAGACATTTTTTAAATTTTCTGCTTGAGTAGCCGTCTATATTGTTAAAAGGTAGTGTTGCGCTTCCTATACTTTTAGTTAGGAATTAAATATGAAACTAAGCTGGATATCAAAAGCATCACTTCCTTTGACAACACCTTATAAAAGCTCTGGATGCATACGGTCAAACACTCATTGTCGCCAGTACCTCTAGCTGGTTACGCTTTTGGCCCCGGCACTTGTTGCTGGTTGCCCTTTCTCTCTCTTTCCTTCTCCCTAAGATCAGTACAATTTTGCCAACCTCTCGGACGATCTGAACCTATCCATTTATCCACCATGACTTATCTCTGTACTAACTTTGCCCATTTCAGTTCACCGAAATTGAGGCGTCTCAAATATGTGCAGCTACACGGCTACTCAACTGCGTCTTCACAATGTGCTCCAAATGCGTATACACTTCACTCTCTCATGAATGAAATGGCAATGCTTTTTACTATCCAATAGTCACGACAATCTCTCCTAATTTTCCTTACGTCGGGAAATACACATGGATTAAACTCTGTGTTCTCTGTCTTTCATGGTCTGTCCGTCGAGTGTCTACTTGCGTCAGAGAATAGTCCCTAAGTTGCACATGCAATTTGACAGTTTGGCACACGCACAGAACCTGGTCTCCATAACCATTCCTTGGTATGCACCAAGCCTTAAAGATTCAAAAGCAGTTCAGATACCTCTGCTTTGACTCCGACGCCTGTACTATCAATGAGAACAAAGCTTCCACCTTTCGCTATCTCATCTCTCCTCTTTACATGATCGATCATATTAATGTAATCATTATATGTATTTCATTTTCATTCGTTACTTGTCATTGATATTCCTGTATTAAATGTACATTTCATGTCCATCCAAATACTTGTACGTGTCCTTTTTACTTCGTTCCATCTCCACGTCCATGTTCTACTAATGCAGACTTGGTGTGCACTCGCTTCATACATCTCCCTTCCTTCAGCAACTTTTCTGCTGATGTCCATGTGGGCCCACAATTCCAGCAGGTGCCCATCTTTAACCAGAATTCTCAAGAGCCTAATTTCAACAAACTGTTGAACTTCTCATATGAATATCTCTTATAGTAGAATCACTTTATATATGAAGATTTGCAAATAGTTGTTTTGAATTTCTTACTTTTTACCTGCTGAATTCAAGTGATCAATTCTCACAGATTGTTTGTCTACAATTTTATTTGTCAACCTTCAGAAAAAAACAGATGTAATTAGAAAGTAGTGGAAGTATCACTAATTAAGAGGCTGTAAAATTTACCAACTTAAAGTAATATGTTTGTAGAACATTGCAAGCAACAAAAATTCAGATTTATGGGATTTTGTGTTGTTGCAGTTGTGTTGATTATATCACCTGCAATTGGTTAAAGGCTTGACTGATTTATTCATTATTCACTCAAATAAATTATTCAATATTTTTTTCTTTTTTAAATCAAGAGCAGAGAGCTATTATACTTTCTCTCTATACTTACCACTGTATGTGGGAGTAATTCGACACCTGTAAGGTGGTCGTGTATATGTCTCCTGAAAGCTTTTGTAGTTGAAAAGGACCTTGTTGTCACATCCAACCAGATGTGCATTCATACACTTGAGGTAATCATTGAAGTATCTACAACAAAAAATGAAACATGGTTGTTCAGAGATAAAATCAAAATTTCTTTGGTTTGGAATTAATCAAACCTTACAACAAATGCATAAAGAATCAGATTCAGATCACCATGAGCTTTTTATTTTTTACATGATGAATGAAACACTGTCATTTTCTTGAGTGAAATTAAGGGTCAACAAAAATGCTAATTGAAAGAACTGAGAGCTTTCAATTTATAATTTCAGTGATTGTTAGTTACCTGGATCACAAAAACTCCTGCTTTGATTTCATCAAATTTGGTTCTGTCATCTGTATGTTTATTTATCAGTATATAATTGAATTTTTCTCATAGTAATTATAATGTGTACATTATTTCAGAAATTTCTATACCATTCATTATGGTATAAACTTGTTTAATTCTCAAGAGTCAAAACTGTTGTCGAGTTAGTTGACTTGTACATAAAAATATAAAGAATAGTTTATTATAAAATTCTAAATGTACTTTCTTAAATCTACAATTTTTTTCAAATGAGTGGAAGGGAAGAGTGCAAAACAAGAATATCTCTTTCCCTGAATAATAAATAAAAGTTGTGGTTTCTAAATAAGAAGGGAGATACTTACGAGCAGACCATGGGATAATCTCCTTCATCTCCTTGTAGCTCTTCATTCATAAGATTTCGGTCTACACTACATGTGGTGTTGGCCTCTTGTATAGTAAGCTCATTACAAGCACATGACACCAATGGTACTAGACTTACTGAAAGCACAAAGAAATATATATATATATAATATTATTCATGGACTTCTCACAACAAATTTGTTTCATGCTTCTTTGCACTATACAGTAAACTCATTTTCTCAAGTGTGATTAAGGTTTAACAAAAATCCTAATTGAAAGAACTGAAAGTGTTCAATTTATGATTTCAGTGATTGTTGGATATGATAAGTTTAAGCCTTAATAAACACATGGATCACAACAAACTCTCTCTGTATTTGTTGAATGAACTTGGATAAAAGACGCAAACATCTTTTGCAGCCTTTAATTCATCTGTTCTCAATTCAATGAAACAGCATCTACTTCCTTTTTTCAATTTTAAACATTTTTATGGTTGTATTTTAATTGTTTACTTCATGAATTTCAATTTAATTAAAAAATTTTAGAAGGTCAAATCATTTGATTTTACTAAATCATTTTGGCTAATTATAGCTCTTCATATCAGTTTTTTGTCTCATTTTTAGATTAAATTGTTGTGTGTTTCATATGTAATTTATTGTTCTATAAAATTCAAGAGAAAGAAATTCAAAAAAACAATTGAAATAATATAACTTCTGTTGTTTTTATGTATTGAAAAAAATTAAATTGAATTAAATTAAAATTCACAGAGAAAACAGTTGAAACAGGTGTGGTTTACCACTCAATAGAAATCATCACATGACCAACACCTTTTGGAAGTATGTGGTGCTGTGGGTGATCTATCAAAATTTTGGAAAAATGGTGAACAATGAATAAGTTACTTCTCTCACCTTTTATCAGATAAGGATCTCCAGAGAAAAGTCTGAATTTTCATAAAACAAGCATGGACACAAAATAAGGGATCAGTTTGACATATACTTGAATTACAAATTGAACCCTTATATGAAAACCCATTCGAGAATGAGATTAGGAATTTTGAGAATCGTATTTACTAGACATGATAAGGAGTAAACATTTAAATTTTCAGCCTTCTAGCTCCACTAGTGCAGCCTGCACACATGATTCATACATCGCCAGCAGGACAGACAAACTTGAAAATTGAACAAATCTATTTCGACAGTTTTGGTTGACGATGTCTAATACAACTATAAAAAACATTTGAAATTGAAAACAAAAAATTAATATTGTTTTGTTGATATCAGAAGAACAGATACTACACTATGATCTTAAATTAAATGCTGTAAAAGGCTGGACCACAAACATTGGATAAGGCCACAAACTTTCTTATTATTTATGGTGATCAATTAAAAAAAAAATTTAAAAAAGGGTGATTCTGGAAAAATTTACTTCTCTTGCCTTTTTTTTGGCAGTGATCACTGCCAAAGTCTGAGTTTTCAAAAAACAAGCCTGAATGCAGCTGAACACATACTAAGGGACTGAAATAGCATAAACAGACACTGAAAATTGAATCACCAACTAAAAAAAATTTTTTTTTTTTTGTAGACAGTAAATGTTTTTTTAATTTTCTTGGAGTGAATATTCAAATTTTATCCTTCTAGTTACATCTATATGGCCTGGATGCACAACAAGTAGATAGATAGCCAGTTAACCAGACCAATTTGTTAACTGAAGTAACCTATGATTATGTTGACAGTTTTGGCTAATGGTTTCTAATATACATATGATGATGCATCAATAAGTCTACTGAATCTGGAAATGAATAAGAAACACTTTCATGTTTTTTTTGTAAGATGTCAATGTTACAACTATTTTCATATGTATCTGTACATCTCTATCAGACACCTTTCAGTTGGAAGATCTGTCGGCCTGCCAGTTAGTCCCACTTATGTTAAACAAGTGAAATAGGAAGGAAGGAAGAAATGTGATGTCATTCAAGGCGTTATTAAGGCAGTAATATTTCCGTACTGCAATATTTCACAAGTATGAGAATCAACTGACTCAAAGAAAGACTACTTGCTCTTCCTCCACCTCCTCCTCCAGCTACTATCACTACAGATTGTATATGCATCATTGAACTTATGGTTCTTGTTGTCATTTCGAGTCAATTAAATTATAGTTTTAAGAACTAAAATATAATTTGAAAAAAGATGGCAAGAAATTTTGAATGATAAACTTCATATTACTTATAAATAAATTCTTTTTCATAGACATATATATATATATATATATATATATATATATATATATATATATATATATATATATATATGTACGTGTGTGTGTGTGTACATAATAAAAGATGATTTTCATTTTAGTTTTTCTCTTAAAAGTCAGTTGGGTTACATGCAAAATAATGAACCAGAAAAAATATGGAAAATAAAATCCCGCCAACAAAAGAAAAAAACAAATCAAAAAAGAACAACGGCCAAAATGTATTCAGATGTAACAATTGAATTTCACAGAAGTATAAAAAAAAGTCATTTTTCAAACAGAAGATCAAAGACTCCATCAAACAAAGCAATCTATTGTGACACTTTCAACAAGACATCAATAACAATCTTGTAATACTTCTTTTTGCTTGAATCTATTCCTCTGAAAGTAGCTTTTGTCAATAGTGTATGATTCAGCAGCCTTTTGAAAATAGTTAACTAGACAAAACAGGGATAAAAAAAGATGTCATATATCACTCCATTGGATCTTTTTTTCTGTAAGGTATGCTTTATTTCTATGTCTGTACATTAATGCAGCAAAAATGAATCATTTTCAGGAAGGATTCCAATGGATTTCAAAGTCCAATGTTCATAGTAATAATGATGAAATAGATTTGAAATAGGATTGAATAATTCACAGTGACATTGTTTCTATTCAAAATGATATGTTCACTCTGGCAACATTATTTTCCATGGCAACACATTCATGAAAATATGTTAGACCACAATACAATTATATCAAAACTTCTGAAGAAAATTTCATGAGTTGGTATTGCTATTCCTACTAAAGACACCAGAAAATACCCTCTCCAATCTCACAAGAGATCCAATTGATTGTCCAGCCCTGATGTAGACATATAAAGTCTTTTCCTACAGTTAGTATTGTATAACATTTTAGTGATGTCTATCAGAATCCTACAGATATTGTTGGTGGGGCAATTGATTCTGTTTGCAGTGTTGATAAGCAGAATTTTGTTCAGATAAGTGGCAAGTTAAGCATTGTGAAAGAGTGCTTGTTGTGTGTCCAATATAAGATGTTTCTTTTATTGTCAGAAATCTCCAAAATGGCACCTAAATTGAAACACAACATTTGTCCTATTTTTTTAGAGGGAAGAATTGTTGGTAATTATGAGGTTGGAAGTTTAGAATTTCTTGTAATAAATAATGAGTGTTAGTTGATTGCTGGCATCAGTGGGGGATATATATATCTACAGGTCCAATGTATGAGGGCTTTTTCATCCTATTGGAAGTTAGGGGGCATTTCATTACAATAATATAAGTACATGTTAGTGCTTTTTTTCTGATAACAATTGTTATTTTTATCAATGGTTTCTAATGTGATTTTAATTTGTTCATTAATAATGTGGTTAAGGAATCTTTTATGAATAAGAGTCTGTTTTATATTCAATTCTTTGTAACATATTGTATCAGGAGGAAAGATTAGTTTTACACATTTCATTAATTTTTTTTTATAATGGTTTTCTAGTATCTAGAGGGGTTGTAGTTGAGTGGTCATGAGTAAGTGTTATTTTTTTTATATGGGGAGGTAAAATGTAGCTGTAAATGTATAGGAAGTTAAGGTTATTGGTATCAATTGGGATGTCTGGGAAGGGAATTTTGTTCTTAATATAAAGTTTATAAATAAATATATATATATATATATATATATATATATATATATATATATATATATATATATATATATATATATATATATATATATGCCTATATTCAAGGTATGTGAGGTGTGCACCACACAGCCATCATAGAATCAATAAATATTAATTTTGTTTTTTGATACTTGATAATTATTAATTCTGTTACTCATAATTTCAGTTTACTCAATCAAGAGAGATAATTCAAAACTCATTATAATCTCTTCTGCACACAAATATAGTCAGTTGTGCACTGAGATTACAGCGTAACTAATGACAATTCATACCACTATTTCAAAAATATGGGAAAAAGCATATGATCATTCAAATTCAAAAGTGATAAAATAAGGAAAGTAAGGTGTGCTCCTTTTTAATCGTATGCCAGTATGCTGTTTTGAATGTTTATTATCCAAATGTAGATGTTTTTGGTTGCATCTAAATGTCAAAAATTGTATATAATGTCATCCCAGCTGTTTGATTGACTCAGGAAAAGTATTTTTCAGAAGATATTCAAAATTATTCTTAATTTTACGACACACATAGACATTATTGTTGACACATTAATGTGATGCAACACAGTTTGGAAAACTCTGATCTAGTGCTTGTAGAGCCATATATCTATCTTCTGTGGGAAATGTTTCATGTTCACCAAAAAATCTTCAGCTGAGAACAATGAAAATGTTGTACACCATGGTTATTCTTTATCTTTATTCCTAAAGGAATAGAAATGCAAATGTGACATGTAGAAAAATCTTGCATTCTCTGGTGACCTACTTACAAAAAGTTATAAGGGTTACATACATTCATAAACAGAAATAATGTATGTTTAAATTGCTGACAGTTTTAATACTACACCATTATTCGTGCAGAATTCTGGGTAGAATAAGCTCTAAAACCATATAAATATCTTCAATGAGATGTTTTCTTATTATTCCGCACATCAGTTATATAAAAACTTGTGTGGATTTTCTCCCAAGTGAAATTTAATTTTCACTTATAGATGAGTTCTGTGACCTTTTGACCTCTGATGACTTTATTGGAATATCAATTTGCATAAAACCTATTGTAATTAATAGAGTTCTCTAATACAAACATTTCAAAGTATTATTTGTTGTTCTATGTCACATACTTCTCAAGATATTGAATTTTCTGTTCCCTCTATCCTTGGACTGCAGTATTTCCCCGGCAGTGGAGGGTTTGGCCTATGATGTCATTACTGAGCTTAGTGTAATGATACCAAAAGTCTGCCCTCACTTTTTTGTTATGCCACATGGTCTAGTTTATAGATAGAGAGAGTCAGGGTCTCTCGGATAATGGCCTATTATATCGAAAAATTCCAGATTCACACACTCTCAAACAAAAAGGCAGTTCTAATTCTTAGTCTTGCAACATCTCTCTCCACACACACACACACGCACACACACACATACACACAAAATCAGTTTCAAAGTTCCAGATAAATTCATCTTTATAAACAATTTCATCTGTTTATCTTAAAATATTCTGATAAACACACAAAAACAAAGTTCTTATGCTCTACTTTGACATGTTCCAGATATATACACCACAAATAATGGTTCCAATGCATCATCTTGAAACATTCCAGATACATGCATAACAATAAGTCAATGCTTCACACTATAACACAAAGCTTCAATTAATGGAGCATTTAATGGTGGCTTAGAAATGATTTCTTAGAAAATCTTTTACTCTCTTCAAGTAGATTTTTATAGAAAAAACATTTGCAATGCATTTCTGAAGTAAATAACTCATAAGAATTTTTTGATAAGCCATTTTAAATCATTATTATAAAGTCTATTAATACAGATCTGTAAAAGCTGAGTCTATTGATGTTTTTCTCCATGCGTTTGAACATTGTTTTTATTAACAATACAAAGGATATTCTCATTAATGTTTAACATAATATTGTGAATGTCTTGAGGCCTTATGGAACAATATCACAAGAACAAAATAACATTAATAAAGAAAAGAGTTGCTGACAAAAAATATAAGCAGCATAATGGACTTCTGGGAAGATAATCTTTGAATCAGAAATATTCAAAGCTACTACCTTCTGTCAATATGGCCCCTAAACAATATTTTTCATTCACAATTCTTTTTCTTGGTTATCCACAGTTCATCTGCAATTCTTCTTCTCAGTTATATAGTTATTTGTTAAGTGTAGCTTGGTCTGGTACAATGATACAATAATAGGGACCACATGAAGATCAAACTTTTTGTACTAGTGAATTGGTTTGCTACATGAACATGCTGACCATCATGCCATGATAGACACTGTCAAGAGTCTTTTGAAATTGTCTTTGCCCACATAAAAAAAAGTGAATCCCGGATGCTTATTGCATTCTCTATCAAAGTATGCTGCATTCAAGGTGATACTTCGTGTGGGATTAGGTTGATATTCAATGAAAATCCTGTCGGTGCTATAGAGTCTGGGGCCAGGAATTTGCTTGAGGATGTCTTTTATGAAAGATGTATCATGTTTGTTGAAAACCTCTAGTGACTTCTGGAAGCATCAATATAGCTGAGAAAAAGAACTGAATGAAAAATGTTGTACATCACAGCTGTAATTTTTGTTAACTCTTCATTGGAATAAAAATTTGTTTTGTTTCTATTTGACAACCAGTATTAACCTTATTTCAAAATACAAATTGTTGCTTGGTCTAGAAAATGTTGTTTTGGGGAGAGAAAGGTTGGTCACTTTTCTGTCATGTGTGTGTGTATGACCACTTCAATGTTACTCTCCGCATCTGGATTCAAATCCACCCAGGGTCTTTTTGTCCATTTTGGCTTTCTGCCATTGAAATACAGGGTGGGTTAAAATTACTTCCCTATTGAAAATGATTTGTAACTTTTGTGAATATTGCTTTATTTTCCTGACTTCTTCTTCTGGGAAGGTGCAAAAGAGATGATGTTCCATACCACACAACAAACTCCACTGGAGGAGTGAGTGCATTTAATATTTTATGGCTAACAAATTGCTGGACTATCTGTGAAATTCTATCAAGGCTATACTGAAATACATACTAAAATTTTTAGACTACATTGAATTTTAACTCAGTAAGCGAATTCTACCATTGTATGTTCCAAAGTAAACCTAGTTTTAATAAAATTGACCTATAAATTATTAAGTTATTACCATTTTCCAATAAGGAATTTTTTTTCACCTATCTTATGTATGATGCCTTTATTCTTTAGTCAGAATAAGCAAATCAGTTACTGCTGGCCACATAGCATGAAAACATGGTCCCAGTGTCTTATGTTTGTGGCCAAATTATTATCTATAAATGAACCATCATTAAATATGAGTGTTTTCTTATATTTAATAATCTAATGAAAATGCTAAGGTAAGATAAGTTGGGTATTATATCAAATAGTGAATGTTATACTTGATCATACATTTAGATTTTCCCAGTAAAAAAATAATTAAATGATATTATCAAATACACAAAACAATTGATATATTATGGATTAACAAAGGAATAAATGGTCTTAATCTTATACAGCTGATCCAAATCAATGGGATTATCAAAGATGTGTGTGAAGAAATCTATTCAACATTTGATTCCTTTGTAAATGAAAAAACTCAGCATTAAATTCTAATCATAGGCTCTGATGATTTGCATTAAAATGGTGTTCTCTTTATAATTTTAAAGATCAAACTTGAAAAAAATTGTTTCAATTATCTCTTGATCTTTTAATAATTCTGTTATATTTAGGAATCACAAAATAAATAGTTACTTTCTGCACCTGGATTCTGAGTCTTATAGAGCCATTTATTTCAGGTTTTTACCAACCTTAAAAAATAAGAGTTAATGAAAATAAAAAGCTGTTTTCATTTATATAACTCTGATATCAATTGTTTTTATTTATACCTGAATATCAAATCATTCAGTCTCAATCATAAGCAAATAAGATAGTATATTAGAGCATGCATATTATTTTTGCCTTATTTTTACCTAATTGTCAAATTAAAAAATGTATATTCAATTGACAAGTTTGTCCTTTTATTCCTTTTTATGAATTTACAGACAAGACAAAGAGAAATATTCTTACTATATTTGCATCCATTTGAGAGAAAAACTATTGCGAATGAAGCCAGGCTTAATAAATAGATGAACAGAGAAATAAGTATTACCTCAAAAAATCAATGCAGCTTAAAAATTGTCTGTTTTCCTTTCTCCTAACTTTTCCAATACTAAATTTTCAATTTATAAAAAATTGTGACAACCTAGTGAATATTTGTCAAATTCAAGGACCAAAAAAAAAGATCATTCTGCTAAATCTGTCAACATGACTTTCCTCCTTCTGCACCTCCACAGAAATGTTATACTTTCTTAACATTTCAATACTCTTTTTCTTTTGGCTATGCAAGTATGTTCATTTCACATGATTTAGGTGCCAGATTTCTTTTCTGAAAAATTACTGTTTTAGCTCAACAGGGTGGATGAAAAGAAATTCCTCATTAGAAATTGGTAATAACTTTATTATCTATTGGTTTATTGTAGTCAAACTAGCTTTATTTTGGACCATAGAATAGTGGAATTTGCCTGCTGTGTCGAAATTCAACGTACTCCCCCAATTTCTGTAAGCGTTTTGGTATGTACATGGAGAAAGTTCAACTGTATATCGGCCATAAAATGTCAAATGCACTCAATCATCCAATTGATCCAGAGTTTGTGGTTTGGTGCAGTATGCCTCCTCCTCTGCTTAAACCCATAGGAGGAAGTGCAATCAAATCAAATAATGGTATCAAATCTAAAATAAATCTGTGGATTTCAAGATACCACTTTCAGATAATAAATTCATAAAAAATCAGAGCCAGCTGCATACTTTTTTTATTTTTAAAACTGTTGATTTTTAATATGGATTGAGAGATATACCAAAAAAGTTGTTATGATCCTGCTTTAAGGTCTATTTCCAGAGAGTTACAATAAAGCACCAGATTATAAGGAATATAAAGTTATTTCCAAAAGATGCTCAAAATAAAGTGAATGAAAAGCCCAAACCTCATGATGTAAATATACATCATGTGATGTCAAATAATCTTCAATTCGAGGGTATGGAGCAAATCCAAAGAAGACTTACCTATAAAAAAAAGGAGAAAATATATTTTAAAATGCATGAAACGTGTTTGAAACATAGAAAGTTTACGGAAAATTCAAACAAAAATAATATCTTATATTTACATTATTTATGAAAAGAATAATTTTTATAGTTTGAAATGGAATATGAATACTGACGAAAGATACTGGGAGAGTGAGGAGAAAATACAATTGTCAGACTTTATAGTTGCACACGTATGTACACATACCTGAATCTTTACGTCAAAGTTCAATTTCCAGATGGTTTACAAATAAACATTGATGTAGAGGGTATGCACATGTGTACAAATATTTCTATATCTTAAAAAAGGCAAAGTTGCCAGCAGGAATCTTCTGCTCAAAAGAAGATAAAGAGAAGGACATTATCCTTCTAAAGAGATGGATTATAATTGTTATGAATAAGATGATGATTGAGATTAAAGAAAAAATGATGAGTGTTTATCAAACTGGAGATAATTATAACAGGTTTAGTTAGTTACTCAACAAGGACAATGTCTTTTTGCAACATGCTGTGTTGGGGTGATCAATAATAAAAATTAGAAAAAAAAGGGGGATTAATGACTAAGTGTACTCCACTTGCCTCTTGCTGGGTAAAGATCACTGAAAATGTCTGAATTTTCAAAAACCAAGTGTGAATACTATTGGACACAAACTAAGGGACAATTTAGCATAAAATTTCAGTGTAAATTGGTGCCCCCGTGAAAATCTATCGGTTGAGGCAAAAAACAAAAAACTTTTTTTCTTGAGTAAATGTTGGAATTTTCAGCCCTGCGGCTCCATTGATGCAGTCTGTATGCATGATACATATGTACATAGCTAGCCTGCCAGACTAACTTAAGATTTTAAGAAACCTATGTCAACAGTTCTGGTTGCCAGTTGCCTTCCTATAGTTGCGAGAGCTATAATAGGTTCCATTTAGTAAAGAAATTAAATAGATGAGAAGAAGATTCTATCTTTACATATATATGATGACAAGTGGCAAGAGAAGAGGAAAGAGAGTAAACTCCTCAATTCTTGATATGTCAAAGCCACAAGAGAACTCATAGCCAAAACAATTCTTGCAACAGCCCCATTTTCTTCAATTGATTATTCTATTTACACTGTCTGGGCCAAATTGTACATTCACCATTTAATGACTGGAGATCATTTCAAATGGAGTGATAATTTATTTAATAATGATATATATGTATACGTATAACTATTGCATTTTGGATGATATTTTTGTTTTCATTTTCAATGCGATCATTATTTTTGTTTCAGATGTTTTAACAGCGATTAGTTTGAACACAACGTTTTGGTGATTGTACCCTATGGCTTTCTTCAGGTGGGTGTGGTAAATGGGGTGAGTTTGAAATGTTGGGACAAGGGACTCCCATTGGAGGCAGAATGTCCTCATTCTATGTCTATATTCAGTCGGCTCCTTAAGTCATAATCAGATTGCTGACCATTTTGGGGGACAACAGTCGAAAAAAAAAATGTGTACATATAGATGATTCCTCATTTTCAATATTTTTTTTTACTTTGATGAAATGTTATTAAAGCACAAAATTTTATAAAAATAAGAATCGTTTTGATAATGAGAACAATGCTTCTGATGCTGAAATGATAATTATGAAATGGTAATTATGAAAGAGTAGGTTTTCAATAAGAAACGGCACTGGTAGGTTAGTAGTACTATGATACCATTGTCATTTATGTATCAAATAAAGAATTTCACAATAAAATCATAATTCTGTTGTATCAAGTGCCTTTGTGAGTACATGTATATATATATATATATGTATGCATGCGTCTGTATGCAGATAGATAGATAGATAGATAGACAGACAGATAGATTTAGAGAGAGAAAATGGGCGGAATTTGTTAATATACAACCAAGTTATCTTGACACTCAGAAATCAACTTTGCTATAAGGTTATTACGCCAGTTAAGTATTGTGTTAAGCACATAGAATATACTCATAGGAAGTTAGATATGTACATAGATTAAATTATCTATATATATATACCATGTGTACTTATGTAGTATCCATAAAAAATGACAGAATTATTAACAAATGGATTAGCACTTTTGCCCAAGATCAGGGTATCTGTGCACCCTACCAAAGATCTTTCATTAAAAATGACTGACCAGGAGCATCTTTTTATTTTTTTGTTATCTTCTCCTATTTTCATACAAGTGAATGGATCTTTTATTTCAATGAATATGAATACCGTCCAAAAGATTAAGCACCTTCAGCATCACCATCAGCCATTTTCAATATCAAGTTTTATTGTTTAGTATCATGGTAGTATCCTATCTTGTTTATTATTTTCATTTTTTCATTTTCACCATTAAATTCTGTGTTTGCTGTTTGCTATTTACTGTATGTTTTTGTTGGTTTCTATTAGTGTACCACTAATGTTATTTTAGATTTTTTTTTTGCTTAGAGGAATTTTTGCTGCTCATATATATATATATATATATATATATATATATATATATATATATATATATATATATATATATATATTATTTGCTGAGGGGAATTTTCACTGCAGAAATATATATATATATATCAGCAAGAAAATTTCTTTAGGCAAAAGAAATCTCTAATGCTTTCTATGCTTGAAAGAAAAAGTCAGGATTATATGCTACAAAGAACCTGATGAACTACTTAATAAAAAAGTGAACTAGTGTCTAAGTGCTGACATGAAAAGTAATACTTACTGAAATATGTACAAAAAGACTATTAATTCAATGATTGACTTGTATACCAACTACATCATTTACCATTTTACATCATTTACCTTTTCCCCCAACCCCATCTTTCTTACTTTTTCTATTTCCATTATTACACTATGAACAAAACACACTGTTTTTGTATCATGAAATGCATATTTTTACCTTGTTAATGAATAATATAACACAATTCTCATAGCCACCAAATCAAAAAGAAAAATATGTTTTGCTTCCGACAGTGAACACCACATCTTTACAAAGTGTCATGTATTTCTTACTCAGGTAAGAATACTGAATTTCCATAATCGGATATACATTACTTTATATACCATATGACTCTTCAAGGTCAATTCATCAAAGAAAACTCTCAACCAAAATTTGAGATAATGCATGAGTACTTTGTATTCTGCCCCTCATCTACTTACTTTTATAATATATTGGGATTGAGTGATTAAATAACTTAAATGTACAGAAAAAATGTTTGAAGAAAAAACAAAAACATGTCACAATTGAAAAAAAATATACCTCGACCCATCCCGACTCTTCCTTATATTCTTTTTTATTATATATTTTTACAATGTACTTCCTATTTTCTATCAATATATGAATTTATTCATTGTATCCCCAATATATCCCCTAGTTTGAGTCCTCCTACTTCTTTCTCTTTCTTTTTCTTCTTCCTTTCCTTTCTACCTTTCTTTATGTTTCGTTTCTTTCCCTTCCTTTTCTTCCTTCACCTTTTTTCTCCCCACAGACAAAGCCCAGACAAACTAGCCAGCAATAAAGAGAATAAGAAAGCTAATAGTGACATCACTCGACTCATCAATAGCCCAACAAACAAAAAACTGAAAACTAAAAGCAAAAACCAATAAGAAACAGGTGGAAATGAAAAAAATTATATGGAGAATAAAACAAACAGATGGGTAAAAAGCCAGAAAGCTATGTGCGCATTAAACATTCTTGAAATTTGTCCAATTAAGAGATATGCAACAGATTTGAAACATCAGACCAAGTTGTTGTAACCCATATAGTAAAATCATTAATAACTATATGCTCCATTTTATTGAATTATTGTTATACATACATACATACATACATACATACATACATACATATATATATATATATATATATATATATATAGAGAGAGAGAGAGAGAGAGAGGGAGAGAGAGAAAGATTTATATATATACATATATATAGAGAGATTTATATATATTGAATAGAAATTATCAACTAAAAATAGTTTATTTAGACAATATAAATCCAGTTTGAAAACTTAAACTGATGATATCTGCAAACCTGTTAGTCAAATGGTATTTTAGACATAAATATTTTTCCAATCTATAGTACTGTAAATAAATTTAATTTCTTTTTTAGTTGATGAAGTATTGTAAATGATTTTTAACAATTGCCTAGGTTGAACTGTCCAGGTCTATCTGTCAAAATATCTGTCCAACACAGTGTACATATACATTATTACTCTCAACATGTTATGGACTGCAACTGGTTGCTGATTTCATAATTTTCCATGTTGCAACTGATGATGCATGTGATAAGGCGAAATGCATACAGTTTTATATTAATGATACATTTTGAAATATTATGTGCATCTTCTCAAACTTTCATTTTCCACCCAGAGAAAGAATGAGATCACCAAAAGAAATCAAGTTTAATGTTCCCAAATTCTAATTTTCTATGACCACAACTCATTTAGATGCATGTTTTTTCCTGTTTTTCAAATATTAAACATGACTGTACCTCAGCAGAATCCCCCCCCCCCGACCTTAGTGAAAGAACAAAAAATTACTAGCATAAAAAACTTTACAACCTTCACAAGGGAAGTAACCAAATACTTAAAAAATGTACAAATTACGAAAAATTAGGGCCAGGTTTAGCGTTAAAATTACATTGTAACCAGAACCGTCCAAAACCAAAGAAAAAATAACTTTTTCAAAAAGTATGTGTAAACATGATATGCGGCACTAAGACGTTGGAATAGCATTGATATCTTGAAAAACTGATATCTCGAAAAAAAGAATGAGAGAAAGGAAAAAGAGAAAGAATGAGAGAAGAGAAAGAATGAGAGAAGGGAAAAAGAGAAAGAATAAGGAAAGGGAGAAGAGAAAATAGAAAGGACAAAAGAGAAAATTGAAAGAGAAATTTAAAGTTGGAGACAATCTCTATAAAACAATCTCAAATGCTACATTACTTAAGCACTATCAGAATATATGAATTATTATGGGCGTCTGCCGTAGAGCAACGTTTAGCAAGGTAGTATTGAAATCATCCCTTGTAAGTCTTAAAAAGAATAATGAATTCATTGACCTCAACATAAAGGATAATAAAGTTATGTATTGATTTGCAAGGTTATTTCAACCATTATATCAAACTGACTGATTTCTTAGTTTCTTTTAACCAGTTTTTCTCTTCCTTTTGTCATTTTGTAATCATTGTTCTTATATTCTTTTGACCCTGAAACATTTCTGTACATTTTCTGAAGATATAAAAAATTGTGTTTTATTTGCTTGTTTCTGGGATAATTTTAAAATTTCTACACTTTTTCCAGTTGCTACTCTTCTTAGCAAGATGTAAAACCAGAAAACTTGGGAAAAGAAAAGAGAAAAAGAGAATGGGAAAGAAAGTGAAGATAGAAAGGAAAAGAGAATGTAGCACAAAGAAGAAAATCTAAAAAGAAAAGAAGAGGAAAGATAAGAGCAGCAAAGGAAATAGGGAAGGAGGAAATTAAAAAGAGAAAGAGAGTTTACGGAGAACTAGAGCAAACAGATGATAGAACTTGGCAACCCAATAAAAAATTTATAATATTTTATAATCTCAATATATTTAATAACAAATAAAATTTATTTCTGAAGAGTGGATCTTAATCTTTGAGGGCATCGGTAGATTTTCTATTGTTAATATCTACAAGAGAATATCTGTTAAGTCTACAGAAGCCTGGGAAAGAAAGAGACAAATATAAAGATAGAGAGAGATGAAAAAGGGAGAAAGGAGAGAGAAGAAGAGAAAATAGATAAAACAATGGGAGAAGAGAAAGAAAAATCAGTGAAGAATTGAGAGGATGCAGAAGAATAAATGAGAGGAGAAAAGAATAGAGAAATTAAGGGATTTGAAGGAGGAGGAAGAGGATCTATATTAAGAGTGATTTACTCAACTTGGGATTATTGAGAGATAATCCCTTGAGTAGGGCTAGGAGCAATCTGTGCTTGATTCATTGATTTTCAGCTTTTGTCTCTTAATGAGGCTTCACTATAATTTCAAGTCTATAGTCTTATCTCAGTCCCTTCTATCATTCTGACTTTTCAATTTACCTCTTTCTTTTTTATCCTTTCTCCTACACCCTCTCTTTCAATTATACTTAATTTCTCTCTCTGTCTCTCTGTCTACTTCTCCTTATTCACTTTCTTCTGTCTATATTCATCTCAATATCTTTTCATGCTTACTTGTAGAAATCCATCATATTGTCTCGTCATTCTTTCTTTACCTTTGTACAGTTGTCCTCCTCCTCCTCTCTCTCTCTCTCTCTCTCTCTCTCTCTCTCTCTCTCTCTCTCTCTCTCTCTCTCTCTCTCTCTCTCTCTGTATGCATATGCATGAAAATTCTTCTGTATGCACATTCACATGCACACACAAACTCCTGCTTTGGGTACTTGCTGTACAGTCTTCAGTCTTGTACCAGGCTAAGCTGAGCAAATACTTCTTTCTGGATTCATTTTTTCTCTTTTGTAACCTTCTTCACTCTCTTTCACTCTCTATTCCTAACTTGATGTCTTTATCTCTCTCTCTCTCTCTCTCTCTCTCTCTCTCTCTCTCTCTCTCTCTCTCTCTCTCTCTCTCTCTCTCTCTCTCTCTCTCTCTCTCTCTCTCTCTTCCTCAGAAGTCTTTAATAACCATTTTTATCAATAAATCAATTAAGGATTCTTATTCTGTCTGTAAAAATTATGCTCGTTGGTATATGCATAGGTTTTTATACTCATGTGTACATAGACACACACATATGTAAGTGAACTATTGGGAATGAGACAAATTCAGGAATAAAAGTATATGGAGACTTTATTTATTGGTCAGTTGACAAATTCATTAATTAGTATGCTCTACAAGTTTCTGTAATGTTTCCTATCTTCAGTAGTATGTGTGTACTTTTTAGTGGTTGAAAGGTTAGGTTTCCATAGAAAACAAATTTAGCACCAGATGTTTTGCTTTAAAAGCAAAAATAGAAATCCAAAATGAAAATCAATAAGAGGCCATAGTATTGAGCCTGGACTGTCTTCTATATTTGAAGGAATGTATGATGGTTTGGTTGGATATTTTTTGGAAGTAGTAGCAGGCTTTATGGGTACTTTATTGGTTGTTTTGGTCAAGAGTGGTATGCATTCTTAGGAACTGGTTGTCATGATTATTGGGAATCAATGTGGGGTAAAACTACAGGTTCATTAATAGTATGTCCATGTATATGGTGGGGGTTTGGTAATAATAGGATTGAAGTATTGGAAATTATTTAGGTGTATTACTACTTGTGGTAGTAGGAGGAGGAAGCGGAAGGTTAGGATGGTTCACCCAAAAAACTGTTTATTAAAAAAAACAATAGGTAAGTTTGAATTGAAGCAAGTGTACAATTTTTATTTATAACTTGTTTTGGAGTCTTAGTGTATGGTTATTTTATTTGATAAGTAGACTTTAAATGTGAATATATAACATTTTTAGCCATAAAGTTAGTTGGAAATTGAAAAGTTCAGCCAATTTTACCATTTTCAAAGACAGTTTCAGCAATTTTCAAAGATAGTTTTAGCTAGTCATTACAAAAAATATTGGCAACACTGTAAAAAAACAAATACTTGATATGTCATCTATTGATCTAAAGAATGTACTTTTAATAATGTCAGACATTCTGCTGTTTAACATTACTGGTACCAACTGACCTATCAACCAACGAAAAAGCATCTTATAAAGATGAGTGGACACGTTTAAAAACGAAAAAAAGTGACATTCGATTGCTCTATTTGAGAATATTATGAAAAAATTTCACTCAGAACTTCACACAAGCAACAAACTTGTATAGAATATTTGTGTCCATCAAGCCAAACGTGTCACAAAAATAAGAATGAAGATTTTTTTAAAAGATCAGAGAGGAGTAGAGTGAAATAAATCATTCAAATAATCAGCCTGTAAAAATGGAGATGGGCTGGACATTTAGCAAGAAGAGATGGCAACAGATGGAGCAAAAGACTAACCAATTGGCGGCCTCATTTTCCTTAATTGTTTATTCTATTTACATTGTCAAGGCCAAGTGATACACTAAACATATTCATAAATATATACATACATACATATAAACATAAATATATACAAGCATATACATATATATATATATATATATATACATAAATATGTATATACATATATATATATATATATACTTAAATATACACATATATATATATATATATATATATATATATATATATACATGTAATATACATTTATATACTTATGTATATATATATATATATATATATATATACACACAAAAATATATATACATATATATGCAACCGTGTAATAACAGGGGATCATTTCAAATAAGTTTCTATATAACATAACGTAATTTGTAATTCATTCTGTCAGAACAAAAATTTGTCCATTCCTTTATGCACACACACACACACACACACATATATATATATATATATATATATATATATATATATATATATATATATATATATATATATATATATATATGTTTGTATGTGTGTGTATAAAAAGCACAATGCAAATCAATTTAAGACTTAAAACTAGAAACAAACACATAAAAGAAACACTAACAAAAAAAGTAAGAAAAAAGACAATGGAAGAAAACAAAAGAAGAAAAATAAGAAAGGACAAAAAATTATCTTAACAATACAAAAAGAAATGATAGATACCAACAAAAAAAAGTAAGTAATATTCAAACAACTATATCAGTTTTAATTCACACTCCATGTAAATGCATTGAAGAAATTGAAAACTTACACACAGAGAAAAACAAGCACTCAGACACCTTATACTAACAGTAGCAAGCAGATACACACTAAAACTCAAAGATAGATGACACACCATTATTTCAAGGCCAGACAATGTGACTCAGTTATCACCCAGGTACAGGAAATGAAGGAAAGAAAAGAAAAAAAAGAATAGTTCTCAAATCTAAGATCAAAAGTTATAATTGAATATTCACCTGATGATTACAGACCTACATATCGAATTAAATTGATGTAACTTATCATTTTATCATTATTATCATTATCATGAAAGCCCTCTCTAAAGAGACATAGAGCTCTTTTTTGTAAAACTTACAATAACAATGGAAAGAACAAAGGATATTGTTGCTTAGTCTGACAGGGATTTACACTCACTACATTAGCATTTCTCCCATTGGGTGAAAACATTTATCAGTGCTGCACAACTTTTAACAAACTAATAAGGAGAAAAATAAATTTTATTCGCACCTGATGTTGTTTCATTTGGCTCAAAAAAGCAATTTTTATTCTAAAATTAACCTATGCTGGCCTTCAATGACCTTGGGGTTTAGCACCACTTATTCTATCATCTTTTCCTCGTCAAGTTAACCCAGTATTTTGATTTACCTGTAGGAAGAGAATTCTTTGGCTGCAATTTGGCTGAAATAAGAAATTTCTATCCAGAATAGACCTTTGGTGACCCCCAACAATTCTATAAGTTGCAACCATCTATCTATTATGTTTTTGCCCTGGTTAACCACACATTCTAATTCAACTCAAAGAATGTAATTGTTTGGTTGCAAAATGATAGGAAAAGGTTATTTCAATCCAAATTTGACCTCTGGGATGATTTGGCATAAAATCATATTCGAAATATACCACCTATCCAATTGAATTTGACCTTATTGGCTCAACCATATGTGAAGTCAAAAACTCAATATTATGCTATAAATTGCTTTAGTTGGCTAAAAATTACCAGAAATTACTTCAAATGACCTCTAGTGACCTTTAGCGTCAACCTCACATTACTGATAACATATAATAAAGATATCTGCATCCTTGGTGCAAAATAGCAGCCAACAACTCAGAAAATTCATTAGTCCAGATATTATATATGGTGACTTTGATGTCAAAATTGCATAGAAATGACCAAAAATAAACTCAGGTGATCTCAAATGACTTCTGAGATCAATCTTGCATTGCTTATGATATTCACCAAGAAAAGATTAACCCCAGTATTAAATTCAAGTACTATCGGTTCAAAATTATTGCTAAAAATTGGAAAAATTAGTAGAAATTATCTCTGGTGACTTTGAATCACCTTTGAGGTCAACCTCACTTGGTCTGTTACTTTCAATGTGACAACATTCACCCATACGCCCAATTTCAGCATCCTTGGTTCAAAATTAAGGCCAACAACTCTGAAAATTGGCTAGAAGTGACCAAGAAAGGATTCTGAAGACCTCAAATGACTATTCAGAGGATCTAGGGTAAGAATTTGGACTATTTAGTTTTTTAAGAACATTTTTGAATAGTTTTAGAGGTGATTTTATTTACATGCAACTATAATATGATACTGAACATTTAGTTTCCGTTCAATATACATATATACTTTCTATTACTCAATATTTTCAACTATCTAGGTTTTCTAAAAAAAACATTCAAAGGGTTTTAGAGGGAGTTTCTATTTATATGTAAATATAATACAAACTGAATTCTCACTTTCCTTCCAATATACCTATATGTAGGTAAGCTGAGATTCTGCACCCTTTAAAGTATAGTATTATTAGAAACCATCAACCCGAACTGTCAACACAAATTTTCAATTGAGTCCTGCTGGTTGTCTCTGTATACATTGCATATACAGTCCATGGAGCTAGAGGACTTCAAATTTCAACATTGATTCCTTGTTATGTCTATTACTGTTATTCTATTATTTGGACTATTTGATTATTAAAAAAAAAAACTTTTTTTCTGGGGTTTTTGAGGGGGATCCTATTTACATGTAGCTATAACGTAAAACTGAACCCTTGGTTTCTGTTCAATATGCATATATACATTCCATATTTCTTATAAAGCAACTGGCTCTGTTTGTAACTGTGCACTCCTGAAAACTGGCACAGATCAAACAAATTTGGCATGTACACTCAAAGGACTAGGAGAAGGTTTAAAGTAAAAAGCGTTTTTAGAGGGGAGGTTCTATTTAAAATGTCGCTATATTGCTAATCTGAACCATAACTTTCAGTTCAATATGCACGTACATATAAATACTAGCTTAAACTACCTGATATCAATAATGCCTTAAATGTAAAATCACTTTGTCAGCCCAGACTTCTGTAATATCTATTATCAGAGGGAGAATATCCTTATAAATGGTTACTAATAGAGTTGTGTATAGAAATTGGAATTTTGTGCTAAATATGGTAATATTGAAAATGTAAATGAATTTTGATGTTGTTAATAGCAATTATCAAAGTGCATACATTTTGGAGGACAAGGATGATTAAATTCACTAAAATAATTTTCAAATCAAGAGAAAATGTTATAATAAAGGTATAAATAATAAAGATAGCAATATGTGTTGATACACAGCATTATTTTTAGTGTTCAAGATGTTTGATAAAGTATATTCATATTTTAAAGCATATGTACATAAATGTATACTGAGAGAGAGAGAGAGAGAGAGAGAGAGAGAGAGAGAGAGAGAGAGAGAGAGAGAGGTGCTTGCAATGTCTGTCTGTGTGTGGGTGTTTGTGCCTGTGTGTTTGTGCATGTCTGTCTATGCTTTTGTTTTAGCAAGGTTGAGCCTCAATTTTATGTCAGGAAAAGATGATGATAAACAGACGAGCAACAGCCATTTGCAAACTTTGTCTTTTGCTGGTAACAAAAATAATAGACATTGATTGGTGAAAAAATAATAGACTTTGATGAAAAAGCTGAATGCTCAATGATCAGAAAAGGCCGTTTTCCTATTCTAAATATATCCCTCAGCCTTTTATCTCCTAAAATGAACATTAAGTGCGCTAGTGCAAATTCTGGGTCAGTCGTTTGACGGGAATAGAATGTTTTGTCTCAATAATTACTTAGCAGTGTCATTGGATGTTGTGAAAATGATATGTTTGATAATGATTGTATACTTGTTATGTGAAAGAGTACAAAACAGGTGCATACTGAAAAGATTGACTTTCTCAGTAATATAGGTATGTGTATATATTGATAATTAAGTGCAGCACTTGCCCTGGGGTTCCTGGTGCCCCAGCTAAAATTCTGCTCCCTTTAAAGGGTGGTATAATCAGAAACTGCCAATCAAAACTGTCAACATAGATTTATTCAGTTTTTGATTGAGTCTTGCTGGCTATGTATGTATGTATTGCATAGACAGTCCATACCAGTGGAGTTGGAGGGCTGAAAATTTCAACATTGATTTCTTTGTTATGTATAAAAAAGAACTTTTCTTTGTTTTTTGAAAATATCCCCCCCCAAAAAATTGGGGGGGGGTTGTGGTTTAATTAACAATGTAAGTTTATGCTAAATTGGTTTCTTAGTGTGTGTCTGACAGCATCCACACTTTAAAAGGAAAATTCTCATCACCACCTAACAAAATACAAGAGAAGTAATTTATTTACTGATCACTCTTTTTTTCCAATTTTCTGATTGCTCACCTCCCAATACAGTATATTGCCAAAAGACGTTGGTCAATCAACAGTTACTATCATGTGACTAATAGAAACACGAAACATATGAATATCAACATAGATTAAAATTGTGAATCCGATGAGCAGTAAATATAAATAACATTTTGTAGTGCAACTGGTTAACTGCAAGTTGATTTAGACCAAGACATGCAACATAAAAGGTTGAAAGATAATTCTCATTTTGATTTGGTGTTGAAAGTTCTTGGATAAATGGTATGGAATGGCTTTGAGCAAATGAAGCAAATTATGAAAAGAAAGAAGACAGGAAGATTAGAAAAGGGAGAAATGGTGATAATTAATTTTGAAGGAACTTAAATGGAAAACAGAAAACAAGGAAGGAAGAATATATAAGCAATGAGGAATGATAAAATGATAAATAATGAAAGAAGTAAGGAATGAAAGAAGGAAGAGCGATGAAAAATGAATAAAGAAGGAAATAGGAGAGACAGGAAAAGAAGGAAGAGTGAGTGATAGAAAAGAAAGTAAAATAGAGGGGCAGATAAAAAAAAGTAAAAAAGAAGAAGAAAAGGAAAAAGAAAGAAAGAATTAAAGAGAGTAGAAAAAAGAGAAAGGAGGGAAAGAAAAATAAAGAGTATAGAAAAGGAAGAAGAAGATTGAGTGACGTTGCAGAATTTTCTCATCCCTTTCTTTTACTCTCTCTTACAATCAATCTTTTTCTCTTTCCTCATCTAGTCACATTTTAACTCTCTTTCACACTTACTCTGTCTCTCTTCCATTCTTTGTGTCTTTTATTTTCTCCACAGAAATTGTCTTGCTTTTACTGGTAGAGTCACTTTCTCTTTTAAAACCACTCTTTTACTCTCTCTTTTCTCTCTCATCCAAACAACTGGTCCTACACAGTATTTTATTCAATTCATTTTCTTCTAAGATAAATTGATCAATATTCTCCCAAGAAACAACTGTTCAATACAATTAAAAGCCTGTAATAATTCCTCCCAAATTAATCATTCCACTTCCTTCCTGTCCCCTGTCTTTTGGTCTCTCTTCTTTCTCTTTCCTTTGCCTCCCTGGTCATCATTTATTTTTCTGAACTGCTATTTATCATTGAATATTTGCACTTTGGCAGAAAATCAATGAAAGAAAAGAGAAATGAAAACATAAGACAAAAAGGTTTTCCTGGATAAAGGTGTTCACTCTGGGGGAAAAATCCTGAGAATACTGGTTTATATTTGAAAGGGGGTTTATGTGAGTATAAGTTTATTCATGCCTTTGATGCATGTATGTGGGGGGGTGAGAGAGAGAGAGAGAAAGAAAAGTTGTGTGTATATAAATATGTTCAGACACATTTTTAATCATGGCAAGTTTCAGCAAAACACAAATAGACCAACTAAAACTTACAAATGGTCTACATGCCCATCTCTCAGCTCAAATAAGTATCAGCCATGTTTATATAAAAAAAGGATAATCATTAACAAGTTTACTAATTTGAATTGTATGCATATGTATCGTAGGGACTGCTCTAATTGAGTGAACAAAAATCATGCAAATAAATTCACGGCTTTCCTTCCAAAATTGAAACAAAAATATTCAAAAATTAAACATCAGATATATTTACAATTATTTGACCAATCACAAGCTAGCATTTAGCAAGTGTCTTGGAGCCTATCTATTTCACATATAAGCAATAACACAGAAGATTTGTCAGTCTGTCATGACCTCACTGCCCTCACACAATGTTCATTTCACACACATCACATTTGCATTTCACCAGTGTCCAGAATTCGCACATCAACAGCAAGCAAGTAAGAAGACATACATACATATGCATATATCTATACAATACACATTTACTTACACACAAATCAATGAACTGTGAGTAACTTTTTCCCTGACTTAATCCTTTCTGATGTTTCAACACATATCCATACACTTGCATACATAAACAATACAACATATGTATTTGCACATATTTACCTTCATACACTAACATTGCTTCTATGAACATTAACAGAACATGATAAACTATGCTGACAAATAATATTCCTGTTGTTCATATTTTGAATACAGAATATTTATTCACTTATATTCACCTCTCTGATCAAAGAATTATTTGAAGAAGCTTCAAAATTATAAATTTGTATTTTGTTGTCATTGACCTAGACATAACAACTCCACATTACATATCTAAGTAAAATTGAAGAAATTTTTTATATTTGTCAGCACATTTTGAAGTTTCATGGGTCTAAAGGAATCTAATGAAAATAAGTTAAATATTAAAGATTATAGATTTTTCTTCTTAGTTTCTATAAATGATCCTTCGGAAGTTCCACTCTGTAGAATAATCTAACTTTAGATATAAAATATCTAAATTGGCAACATTGAAAAGAAGTAACTGGAATTTCTTCGAAGCTATAATTTTGTACGACAAACAGACAATTATTCCAGGTTGCTCCACACACCATAAACATAACCATGCAGCTTTGATATAGGCACTGCCCTAGTATTTATAATAACTTATACATGGGTTTAGGTAAGTATTCTTAATTATGTAATAGTTTGGGTGTATATTTATGCGTATATGAATGTATGTGAGTCTATGTAGGCCTGCTCATCTGTATATACAAACAACAAAGGACAAGACCGACAAAATAAACTTTAGTTCCAAAAAAACAAGACTGTGATTTATCTCTTTTTCCTTTGACTGCTAACTTCCATTTTTAAAATGTGATTGTAACTTGTACTCAAATTCAATCCACATGCCCTCCTAATCTAAAAATCACTTTTTCTAAGGCAATAACAAACAAAAAAATACCACAATTCTAAAACTATGTACAGGTTCCAAGCCCCTTCACAACCCCAAAACAAAACTTTAATTCCATCTGCACCCCACCCCCGATCTAAAGATCACATTGTCAAACAATAAGACAAAAACAAATACAAAACAAAACTTTCAGTCTATTTACAACTATTCATTGTTCCTTAACCCCTTTTACACCATTACTTAGTTGTGGGACCAGAAAGTTGGGCGATACCCTCTTTTTGACCTTTTAGCATATCTTTGGCCTCTTCAGTTCTTGCCTTCTTTTCACCGGTGATCACCAACTTAACCCACACAAACACTGTAACTAAATGAGTCTTGATTTTAATGTCACATAGGCCTATCTCATGGCCAAATTGAGTCCTTTCAACCAAGCATTATCCTCCTTTTTAAGCTCCTCTGCCTCAACACCAATCTTTAAAACAATACCATCACCACACGGCTAGAGTTACAAAATATGAACCCCCTTTCTGTTTTGGGCATATATCACTTCATCTCACAGGTTCCTCCTATTCCACCTTTTTCAAAATAACCCTCATCATGGTGACCATCCTTTCATCCACCGTATCCTCCCAGTTTACTCCCTGCATTCACTTCTAAACATATTTGCATGTGGTTCCTGGTCATCTTGCAATAGGGTAATGCCTTAGCAATTTCCCATTTATTGAGAGTAACTCCCCTCTACTTGAATCATCATTCATTTGTGGGACCTCATCTCCCTCCAATTCTCCTGATATTGCTATCCATCTACTGGCTGCTTTGCCAAACTTCTTTAGTGACCCACTACCTCCACTATTGTCACCATTGTCTCATTTATAAAGATGTTTTCAATTTAGGAACTAATGGCTAACTTCTTTCGCTTTCCTCACTATCATCCTGAGGACTGTTGCCGTAATTTTTGGTACAGAGTTTGATCTGTAACTTTGCTTGGTCAGACAATAAGTTTTTCCTTTATAGTTGACCAGCTGTTATTTCCTAGGCTTCTTGTTCACTCAAGGCTGCAGCTAGGTTGACTTTAAATCTACGACTATGGATGTGCACTTCATCTGTCTTCACTCCCTTAGAATCTCTCTACATACATCCATGGTGTCACCCCCAGTGTGGCATGCTACACGATTGTTAAGTTCTCTATAATCCAGTACAAGACAGACCTTGCCTTTTGTCAACTGTACCACCATCATTACTGGCAGTATGTCTCAAGGCAACAGGATGCCCTCATCGATCTACCTCTTTACTTCTTTCTCAACTTTTGTACAACCTCTTAAAGAACTCTCATAACAACCCATTTTGTTTTTCAATACCAAAGGTGCCCCTCTCTAAAAACACTCGACCATCAACTCCTTATCATCAAATTCAGCACTGAAGTCTTTGTCCTCAATCCCACCAGCACCCTGCAGCACACAGGGCCAATCAAAATTCCATTCCTCTCTCATCGATAGTAACACTCCCTTAATAGCCATACCGATCACCATGTCAATTCCTTCAACAATATAATTCATCACAATTACTTAGAGGTTCAGACACACCCTTGTACCTTTAGCTCTGTTGTACAAGCACCTCTACATTTAATCTCTGTCTTGTCAACTGCTCGTATTGTACTTGTTCCTCTCCACCCTTTCACCAATTTTGGCATCACCAATGTTATTGTGCTGCTCATATCAATGAGATCCGTCATCTCCTTCCCACCTACCATCACTTCTACTGTTGGGAATGCGCAAAAAAGAGCAGCAGTGGTGTAGCAGCAGTGTAGCCTTCCTCTGTCCATTTGCTTGGTTTCAGAAGTATGCCATGTGGCTCGCCTGGCATCAGAAGCAGGTTTCGGTTCACTGCAATCCTTAATCATATGAGATCCCTGACACTTAAAACAAAGATTGTGCTTTGTTCTGACCCCTTCTCAGTTCTCTTCTACTTGCAGCCTGTTGCATGACTCTGCCTATCCCGTAGCAGTCACTGCCCAAAGGTCTCGAGCCTTATTAACTGTCAGCACCCTAGCACTAGTCACCGAGTCTCCCGTTGCCATGGTGACAATATTAGGCAAATGCTGCAAAGCCACCGAGATGCGATCTGGGAAGCCATTTACGAAAATTAGTTTCACCACCCTCTCCAACCCTTCTCCCACAAATCCTGCTAATCTCCTGATTTTATTTGTGAATTCATCTATTTGCTCCCCACTCCTCTTCATCCTTCTTAGCTTGCCCTCTGTCACAAAAGTCCCTTTGGGAAATGCCTTCCTCAACTTAACCTCAATTTTCCCTCGGCAATTGAGCTGATCCTCATCACTCATTTTCAGATAAAGCACCAATGCATCTCTTCTAAACATAACAGCATAACATTTGATGTCTATTCTAATCAGTTTATTTATCAACATTCCCTTTTTCTTTTCACCCACACTCTTCTTCATCAACCACTGTGACATGCCATTTTCTCAAGATAATTGACAAAGAAACAGAGTGCAGAGAGAAGTGGATTCATGTTCTTCCCAATCCAAAGGGAACATGTGCAGCCTCAGCAGAAATTCAGACTCAGTTTTCTTAGTCTGCTTTCTATTCTGAAAACTATTGTGTTATGCACAGTTCCATGGATTTGTACTTTTAGTATACTGCAAATTGCTAACCATTAGAAATTGCATGTCAATGAATAAAAACCAACTCTATTTGTCAGGAGTTTTTTTTTGTTTATGTCACCAACATAATTCTAAAAAGTTATTAGAAAGATAACTCAGCAAACAAACAGAAAATACTGCCTATGGTCTTTTCATGGGTATTCAAAGCTTTTTAAATTACCTTTTAGATTTATTCCAAACATTTTCTTTATATCTTTGTGAGTATTATTTTAACATAAAATCTGACAATATTAAAGTATTTGGGAAAATTTGCTTTGCATGTTTTGCTTAAGCAGTTTCTGAAACTTATTTTCCAACATCATTTCTAATGAAGCCTTGTAGACGAAACATGTAAAATAAATATTTCTAAATGTCATAATACTTATATATATTCAACCACCACCAACAACAAAAATATGCAAAGTGTGTCAAAAAGAAAAACTCCATATAATAGAATTCTCAAAAGGAAAATCACAACTAAATAAAAAAGACAAAGTTATAGGAAATTGCAGTCACAAACTAAAATTCATTCTATAAACGATACAAGAAAATGAACAATGAAGATTCTAATAATCAAATCAATATTACTCATCAAAATACTAAAATATTGCAAAAACAACAAATTGAAATAAAACAAGAATAAATATACCTTAATCAAAACAAATAAAAAAAGTTGAAATTGCAATTACAAACATCATAATAAATTTGATTTTAAACAACCTTATATAAGATTAAAAGAACCAAATACAAAAAGTAACACATAACATCAAACATAGGATTTTAATTCCGAAATATATAAGACAGTAAACATCTGAAAATGATCTGCACAAAATTAAAATAACTAAAGTTAAACAAACAAAAAATGAAAATTAATGAAAATAAAATATTTGTAAAAATGAGGAAAAAACGAAAAGCAAAAAAACCCATATCGAATGCAAGGGAAATAACTGAGACCTGACTAAGCAAAAAGTGAAACCAAAAAACACAGGGAAATTACAATACCACCCAAAGATCGAGTATGTGAAAAAAATTTGTTGTGGTAAACATTAGTATAACAATTATACATACATATGAATATATATATATATATATATATATATATATATATATATATATATATATATATATATATATACACACAAACATATATATATATATATATATATATATATATATATATATATATATATATATATATATATATATATATATGTATATATGTATATACACACACAAACGTATATCTTTCTCTATCTATCTATCTATCTATCTATATATATATACATATATCAACATTGCCATACATTAGTTGAGAAATAAACTTATATTTATGCATCAATAAGAATATCTCTTCCATTTGTACATCTCCATTTTCTGCTCAGTTAATTAAAACTTGGCTTTATCTATTGATTACTCTTTCTCAATCAATCAATAGTTTTTTGTCCTTTTTCTCATTCGATATGTGTCCACCTTCCTATTTATTATTGAATATAAACTGATATAAAATTGTTCTCTTTCAATCAATAAATTCCAAACTGCTTCTCTCTCTCTCATTTCCAGCTTTACTTTCAGTAATTCTCTCTTAATCTGAATCATTTTGTCTTCCTCATAATCAAAGCTTCTATTGATCTTACCATCTTTATAAATCAATCCATAGAATTATTCATTTGCCTTGATGTCAATCTATATTCACTCTCTATGTCTATAGTTGAAATTAATCTCTCTCTCTCTCTCTCTCTCTCTCTCTCTCTCTCTCTGAATCACTCTCTCTGCCATTATAGTCTATCATTAAGGCTAACATTTTTTGGATATCACTGAATGCAGAATTCTCCCCCTCAGCTTCATTATTCTCTTCCTCTCACATTCACTTTCTCTTTTTCTTTCTCTTTTTCTCTAACATTTCTTTGCCCCACCCCTGCTTCCCTCTCTCAACGGTAGATTTTCTCTCTCTCTCTCTCTCTCTCTCTCTCTCTCTCTCTCTCTCTCTCTCACATTCAACCTTGATTTATCTCTTTCTCTCTCTCATTAAATATAAACATTGTTCACTATCAATCTATCCTTCTTAGGTCTCTTTTTCTTTCACTAAATACAAATCTCTTTCAGCCTATGATTAAATCATAACCTCTCTATACTAATCAATGACTCTTTCAATCAATTCATCTCTCTTTTCGTTCATCTCACTCCCTCTAAATTGAATCTTCTCTTTCTATTCCTCTATAATTGCCTCTTGGTTTACCACTGAATTCAAATCTTTTTCTCCTCTTGATTTAACCTCATTCTGTGAGCAGATCTAAACCTCATTTTTTCTTGTCATTAATTATAAATCTCTTTCTCCTTCTATTATTGATTCTGAATGTTTCTCTCTTTGCATTATTCCACCTCATTACATCAGAAAACAAACGACTGTGTGTGTGTTTCAGTTAAACTTCAAACCTAGGGACTGTTCACTTCATTGACTCACTAGCAACCTTTAATCTTCTTTTAATCACAATTATATGCCACAACACCTGAACCTGTTATTTTAAATTCACAATGACCTTATTTCCATGTCCTTCAAGTAATTTTAGATTTCAGCAGAATATGCATGTCTTTTCCCGACTGTTTTGAAGCAGACAAACTTTAAAATCTTGACAAAGGAAATAGAAAAAAAGGCAAAAAATATAAAGGAGTAATTCAGGATGAAAACGAAAAATGTTTTGTTATCTTTTATTCTCACACATCTATTCAAATCAACTTGAAGCTTCACAATAGGTAAAGGTTTGAACAAAGAAAGAATTTAAGAAATGAATTCAATTGAAGTAGTGTTTTCTATATAGACATGTGAGTGTTTTTGAATTAATCACTACTTCCCATAACAGACCGGTTTAATCACTATTGCTAGGTTATTCATATATTCTGATATTTATATCTATCAATCTGATCTTTGCTCAGCTCTAATTGTTCCTAGTAGAAACTTGAAATTTTGCACACTCATACCCCTGAATGAGAAGGGGGAAAATTTTTTTAATCATATATTAATGGTTCAAGTTATACTGGTTGTAATTTCATCAAGGAAACTTAATTGTATCACCATCACTGCTAAACTCAAGAGGTAAAAAGCAGCATATATAAGTGGCAATGATTCATGATTTCCCTTGGAATGCTAGTCTGCTTGTGTTGCCAGAAGATTATGAGCTGTGAAATCATATTTCATGAAATTAAACTTATAGACTTATTGATATATCTCATTTTAGAATCTAAAATCAGACAAAATGAGTCAACAAAGGGTTAACAATGATATCAGAGGTTATTTCAAGTTAATAAACAATAATGTGATTCTGTTTATACTAGAATCACAAATAGTTCAAGAAATTATTTGTAGGAAGACTGCAGAAGTCATGATTAGTGGCTATTCAGACGATATAGATTTGCAAAGATATGGATTTCATTGTTTTAAAGTAATACTGAGTTGAATGAATTAAGTCAATTCATATAGGGGCTATACTAGGAAAATAATGTTACTCAGGACTTGAATCTCAAAATGCAAAATCATTTGAAATATATAATTTCTTGTGAACAATGGTGCAATTGGTTTGTGGAAAAGTGGAAAATAAGAGACACTGGACTGAAGAAAATCTGCAATATTATGGAAAAGTGAACTCCAATTATTTTGTAGATTTGTGAAATCATGAATAATCAAACTGTTTATGGATGGGACTGATATCCACCGAACAGCAAATCAAAAATAGAAGAAGAGAAAAATAGATTTATAAATATTCAATCACAAAAAATACACTCGTGCGAATTTGGTACACAACCACCTTGGGATAGAGAGGAAGTTCGGATCAACACAGTTCTTTAATATTCAATCACGATCTTACTAAAGCTCACTGATGTGAATCTCCAAAATACTTGATAACATTCTTCTCTTAATCACCAAAGTACTACATACTCTCTATGAGTGATTTCTATGAAATATGTACTAATGATTTCAAGAAAGGAGAAAGTATTCTAAAAAGCATGATGATTTTAAAAATTCTGTGCCTGATTATTTGTAGTATGGAGCTAGTGTTTCTGTTTCTCTCAAAATTGAAAAAATATCATCAGGAAAATACCCTGGGACGCGTGTAAGTCACAGGATTGATTATTAATCATTCATTCTCATTTAGGGAAAGCTATATTGTCAGGAAAGGAATCAGAATACTTTCTATTGTAAGCTGATAAGAAATACCACTCAAGATCAATCTGATTCATACAACACAATCTTGTGACATCTGCTCATCTTTCACTGTCTAATATATTTCGCATCTGATCCTGACTTACAGATCACTGGCTGAATAGAATATACCCAGATATTGTCCTATGTGCTGGCTGACTCTACCTGCTACAAAGTAGTTAGTAGAACAGAAGTATGCTGCCCTCCATTTGAGCCAAATCAACTCATGTTCACAAACAGAATGAATTGTTGAATAAAATTCTCTTCCAAATAATGTTTCCAAGTAAACAGTTGGATCTAGAACTACTTTCTGTCAGAGCTATTTTTTTCACTGGAAAACATCAGTTAATTTCAGTGAATTTTAGCAATCACAGAATGGAAAATATATTTCAAATGCATCAGAAAAAAGTTTTAACAAATAAACTTTAACAAAACAAAAAATTAAATAACTAATATTTAAAAAGGAAAATTTCTCTAAATCCTTTAATTCATTATAAAGATTAAATTAGTGGAAAAACAATAAAACATACAACATTTGAAAAATGAACCAAAAGTTTTGAATTTTAAAAACTGATTTTAAAAATGATATTTGTAAAAATTGATTAAAAAAGCTCATAAAAAAAAAAAATTAATTCAAGATAAAAAAGGAATATCTTAAAATTAATTGAAGCATTCGGAAGGAGAGGAGAAGAATATCCTAATGGGAAATTCTTAAAAAAGTAAAAATTAGCCAAAGAATCCATTAGTGACATTAAAAGATATCAAGTAAGTTTTAAAATTAAATGATCTTGACTTTTGGGAATTTTATCCTTACTTTAGTAAATCTATTTCTTGTTCATAACATAAGCCTGATATTGAATTTGATAAAATGATTTTTTGTTCAAATAACTGATCAAGAAGTAACTATGATTCTATCCAGCAATGAGAAATACTTCAGGAAATGAAAAAGAACACTGCTTTAAGCTATTCTATGTCATTCTTGGGTGGAGTGCAACAATTAATAACTTCCCTCTGGATGGTATAAAAACTTAGATATGGGATTAAAACAGTGAGAAATTACTTTGAAAATTATTTGGTTCCATATGACCTTTTTTTAGGAGTTGATGCACCATAAAACTACATTTTGAATCCATAATTCAATGAATATACTTCAAATAATGTATTGGAAATATGCATATTCAACAAATGTTCAGGAAAAAAATGGAAATCTTGTATGAAATTTCTCTGCGATTAAAAGAATTTTTCAAAAAGCAATTTTCAAAGTGAATATGTCATTTTTAAATGGTCCACACAATCCATAAAGCTCTCTAATCAGCTCTTTAACTATAAATATTATTGCTGTGTATCTATTTGAACAAATTTATATCAAATCTTACAAAGAATTTAATTTTGAGCAAATTAGTTAGTGATAATATATTCATTTTATCAAAAATTCCTTACATCAAATCTCCAAAACAAATAGAAAAAAAGTGAATTAGTATATAAGATAAAATCATACCATACCTTGATTATAATAAACAAACTAACATACGTGACTTCTCAAATCAGTTATCAAGTGGCACAGATCATTTTCGAACAAGAGCTGGAAATAGCTTGTTGTCTATTGTTGTCAATTTTCAGATTTTATCAAAAATTATTTAATAAATACCTTATCTCACCATTCCCACTAAAGATATGAAAGTTTAATGATCCAAAACATGTTTTAATAAGTGTTTTTGAAACCCCATCACCAGAAGTTGTTATTGTTGAAAGGTACTTCCAACATCAATTTTCTCAAAACCTTGATTAGAAAATTTTCCCCAAATCGCTGAAACTAAATTTTCCATAACCTCACAACCACATAAGCTACCAAGGTGGGGGAAGTACCAAAATGAAACTCACAATATGCAAAATAGGAACCAAGCCTCATCTAAAATCACCCTAAATGATACTTGATACCTGATTCAACATGTAGGGTCACACATGACTAAAAGGCACTATATCAATACTGAAGTACTCAACAGTTTCTATGACTATTTGTCTCTATTATGGATTCAGGTTCTACTATGCACCATATCATTATTTGTACAACAGAGATTTTTTGATGACTATTGCCGGAAGTCAAAATATTATTTGACTTCCAGCAAGTCTCTTCAAAACTTTAAAACTCTAAGGATTTTTGCAATGTTGTGGTTTGTGTTGTTCCAATGTCTTCATTGATCTTCAATTCTTCCATTCCCTTTGCAGAGATCTTTGCTAACATTCCTGGTATTTGATAGATGCAAGCATAACCATCACCTTCAGATTCCAATGTTTTTTCTTTTCAGATCGAAGGCCTTATATTAGAAACTATCAATGAAAACTGTCCTCATAGGTTTCTTCAGTTTTCAAGTTGGTCTATCTAGCTGGCTTTCTGACTAGCTATGTATTTACATATGTGTTCAAGCCATACTAAAGGAATTAGAGGAATTAAAATTCAAGCATTTACTACTTATTATGTCAAAATAAAACTTTTTTTTTTTGTTTTGTCAAAATTCCCCTCCCCCTAAATAGAATTTTACAGGGTGGGGCGTCCAGGTGAAATGAAGCTAAATCACTAAATTGATACTTAAGTTTGTGTCCAGTAGCATTCACACTGGACTTTTTTTTTCAATTCAGGTATTTTTAGTGATCACTTCACTACAAAAGGCAGGAAAAGGTACTCATTCTTTGATCATCTCTTTTTCCAGTTTCTCATTCATCACCCCCAACACGGCATGCTGTCTAAAGATGTAGTTGACATGAAGGTTTCTATTGAATGACTAACCAGACCTGTCTAAATATTTTTTCACACTCTTGCAGTTTCACTCTGTGGTCTGCTGTTTGACAGTTTTTGTCTTTCCTTGTTCATAAAAACAAAGATTGATCTTCCAAGCTGGATAGGGTGATCCATTTAAATCTCAAAATTCCAAAGCATCTTCTTCTTATTCTAAGGGAGAGTTTATTATTATTACTACTTTAGTACCATAAAAAATAACCGGGTTATGTTTTGTATAGATTGGCGCTTCTGTCTTGGATTAGAATATCCTAATGCTTTGCCTAGGATCAAACTGTCACTACATGGTACTCCTGCCTTGGATCAGGGTAGCATCAGTACTTTCATTAAAAAGTGTTACACACAAGAAAAAAATAGTTAGATAGATAGATGGATACACAATGCATTTTACAGATATGGATCATCATCATCATCACCATCACCATCACCATCATCATCATCATCCTCCCCCATGTTTGTTTTGAAGAATTCCCATTGAGGAGAATTGAGTGTAATGCAAATTAGTTCAAGTCTCAACAATACCAACTGATTATTACAGCACATTGCTCATCTTAAATTCGCATCAACAATCTAATGTTTTTATCTTAACTTAATCATAAAAGAATCCTCATAAGATATGGATTCCACTTATGACAAAATCATACAAAACATGATCATGTGACCTCTTATGTATTCAAAATGGCTGCTATTCTATTTATGTATGTCACAAAATATTTAAGCACACCTATGTGCACTGCAGACTCTAATGAGGTAAACTGAAAACATATTGTTAACTTGAATATCAAACTCTAACCAATAGCAATAAAAACTAATAAAATAATATAATCACAAGAAACATAGATTCAAATCCTCAAAAAGATTGCATCAACTTGACAAATCACAGAAAGATGACCAAGTGTTGGTTTGAAAAATTTCATATAAAGAAATAAAAACAAAATGTAAAAGAATCTGCAAATGTCATTTGTACTGCTTGGCTGGTTATTGATTTGTGTTTATCAAGATGTTTGAAGAGAATTGATTTTAAATAGCTCTTATAGCGCCATTTAAAGATGATTCTTTCACTTAACAAATTCTAATCCAATTTATTGAAAGCAAAACCAAACAAACTGGGTCGCATTTACAAGGTATCCTTCACCTTCAGTTGTTTATTCTCTCTTTCTCTCCATTTCTCTCCCTTTCTCTCCCTTTCTCTCCCTTTCTCTCTCTCTCTCTCTCTCTCCTCAGTCACCCTTTTTCCCGCATTTTTATACTCTTTCGATTCTTGTTGCCTAACAACACTCACAGATCAAGGGAGCTGAACTTGAAAAATGAAAAGATTCTTCAAAGAGAATTGGTCACAAGCGAATGTATAGAATTGATGTATATTCTAAATAGGTCTGAGTAGTTACTCAATTGAAACCGTGATGTGACTAATGTTTTTTGGCAGCCTGCAATGTTTGGGGTGATCAGCTAAAAAATTGGAAAAAGGGCTGATCAATGAATGTCACTTCCCTAGCCTTTTGTTGCACAGTGAACACTAAACTAGATACAAATTTACAAAAAAAAATAAATAAGCCTGAATGCTGCTGGACTCAGACTAAGGGATCAATTTACCATAAACCTACATTGCAAAATGTACCCCTCACTAAAAACAATTCAGAGAGTGATCATCAAAAAAACAAAAAGAATATTTTTGTAAACATGATGAGTAAATGCTGAAATTTTCAGCCCTGTAGCTCTTTTGGTGTGTCCTGTCTGCGTGATAGATAGTTAGCCAGCCAGCCAGCCAGCCAGACCAGCTTACAAAACAAGGAAAATCTTATAGGGAGTTTTGGTAATAGTTTTGTATGATGAATTCTTATTGACATTTTCAAAAGACTTCTGTATTGTTTACTGTTTTCTAAACATTCATTAGATGATTTTTTTGAGTGTAACATTTCTATCAATATTGATATTAGATGAGCTGCTCAAAATGATTGGTAGCACTTTGAAGGGTTTCAAATGTGTCATTTTAGCATTCAGTTGAAATGCAGGCAAGTATACAGCTGTCTGTTTGATGATGAAACAGAAGAAGCATTTTGTTTGTTGAATTTTTAATGTAAAACTGAAATGGGATTTTGTCAAAATGATTCCTAAGAAGAGTTAATCCTCTCTTCTGTGCTCAGTAAATTTCAAGATTACATTAATTCAAAGGATTTTATTAACATGGAGCTTCCCTAGCTTAGAAAAAAATCAATATCTTTTATATTGATTTTGAATTTAAACATATTTACAGGTCTGGTTAGTCACTCAATAGAAACAACATCATATGACTGACATCTTTTGGCGTTATGCCATGTTGGAGCTGATCAATTGAAAAATTGAAAGAAGGGACAATCAATGAATAAATTACTTCACTTGCCTTTTGTTGGCTGGTGATCACTAAAAATACCTGAATTTTTAAAAGGCAAGCATGAATGCTGCCAGACTAAGACAAAAGGATCAATTTAGCACAAATTTGCATTGCAGACTAAGACAAAAGGATCAATTTAGCACAAATTTGCATTGCAATTGAACATCCTATTAAAAACATACATCGGGGATAATTTTCAAAAATATAAAAAAATTGTTTTCTGGGACATAACAAGTATTGAATATAGAAATTGAATATAAAAATTTTCAGTCCTCTAGCTCTGTTGGTACAGCCTGTTCATGTGATAGCCAGCATAACAGACACATCTTTTCTGCAAGTAGCCTATAGAAATAGAAATCAGGCCAGCTCTAATAAATGTCAGAATAGTAATTAATCATCACTTCCCACAACAGACTGGTTTAATCACTGTTGCTGGGTTTAGGTTATTCATATATTCTGACATTTATATCAATCTATCTTTGTATCTATCTGGACCTTGCCAAGGCTTTACGGTTCAGAGTAGAAATTTTGCACATATTTTAGGGAAAATGATTTTTTTGCTTATTGAAAATTCCCTTCCAAAATAGGTTCTTTGCAGAGTGTTCAATATACAATGTAAGTTTATGCTAAACTGGTCACTCGTTTGTGCCTGCTTGTTTTTTTTAGAAAACTCAGACCTTTTATTAGTGATCACAGTCAAACTAAAGGCAAGAGAAGTAACTTCTTCATTGATCACCCCTTTTTCCAACTTTTTAATTGATCTAATCTAACACAGCAAAAATGGGTGTGGTGATTCATAATTTCGTTTGAAATGCTAATTTCATCATTATCTTATAACTACAAATAGTTATTATACACTGATTTATTCAAACTGTTATCCTCATCTCGGTTCTTATAATCACAATGCCCCAGGCATTCGCACATACAAGATTCTAATAACTTCCTCAGAACATAGAATTGAACATTATATGGGAGCCTTCCCAGAAGGGCATGAATGATTGTGGAAAGATCAGGACACACTTTATTTTGGAAAGAATCCATTATAACTAATGAAGCGAGAAAAAATCATTTTTAGTCTCGGATAGAAACATGATCCAATAAGATATGAACAAGTGCTACAATCAGGAATTTGAAAAGGTCAAATATGGAAACTACAAAGGCAGAAAGATGACAGTAGGCTATGACAAAGTTCAGCATCAATCCCTGCAAGTGAACACCAGTTTAATACCTCTGAGTAAACTACAAAACAAAGGTTTCAACTCCACAACAACTATTGAGTGAGCTCCTTAGTCCTAATTGAGAGGGCAGCCTCGTAAATCCCCAAGACACAGGCAGATGAGTTGTTATGGAAAGTGAGATAGAGTTAGGTTTCTCAAATGAAACATTACAGGAGAGGAAGAGGATAACTATCAGGATCGTGCAGAGTGATACAAACTTGATCATAATGATAGCGAACATAGGCAATGCAATGGTGGTGATGGATAAGTTGGAATATGAATGAAAATTGACACGCCTATTTGGTGAATGTAGCTACTGCAAGCTAAAGAAAGATCTGACCTTGAGCACTGAGAAGAAGCAATAGAGATTTTGCTGGCTCTGAATAGAGACAGCTAAATCAACGATACAATAAGGTACAACATGTGTACTGTCTTGTCCAAATTCGTGAAGACAGTATTCCATTAAAGCATATAGTCAGTTGTCAGGGCTTGACATATCATCCACTGAGCTGATTCCTGATGCATATTGTCTCTCCACTAACAGGTAAGTCTATGTTTTATGTAGAGGTCTGCCCACTTTCTGGAATTAATTCACTCCAATCAGATGATGAGTTTGGAGATTGTGAGTCTGTTATCAAGTGTTCCCATTGATGAGGCCCTTTCAGTGTTAAGGGATAAACTTGAATCTGACCCTTCCTTGAGGAAACATACCGATATTCTGATAGACAACCTGAAGATGTTGACAGCCTTTGTACAAACATCATGCTTCCAATCAGAGTCTAACATATCAGTAGGAAACAGACACAGCTATAGGATCACCATTGTCTCCAGTGATGGCGAATGTATACATGGAACACTATAAGGAAATGGCTTTAAGAACAACATCGTTGAAGTCAAACATCCGTGTGAGATTCAAGAATGACACCATACTCTGACCTTACCAGAAAGATATTCAAATACTATTGGACCATGTAAACTCCATAAGACTTTCAATACTGTTCACAATGGAAAATTAAATTATACATCAGAGACATGTTGGAAAGGATTCAGGGGAACTGCAGTTCATGCAAAATTGGGACCGTATTGAAAAACAGTTACACTATTCAGAGAAATGGTCAGAATAATAAATAGAGTGCATCTTCCAGGTTTGTAATCAGTTTTAAAAGAAAACCTGCAGGAGTAATGAAGAATGATTTATTTGGCCATTTTGAATGTGGTGGTCACACAATAGACAAACTCACTCAATGGGGTCTCACAGCTGACTGAGTAACTGAATGGGAGACTCTCTGTTCATGTATAAGTTGTAAGATCTCTTCTAATTAATTGCCAGATTAAATCAAGGCTATGCAACTGCTTCTTGAGATATTTGAAATACTTGGATACTTTATGCAAACTGCACATATCAGCACATTCAGGCATCTACAGGGGCCTGGGAACATATTCCTCATTAATATACATATGTATATATGAATATATATGTATCAAGCTTAGCTTAGTCCACTTGAATCAGTATGTGTGAGATGGAAGTTATGTTAATCATGTCCACTTTTGACTGTATTTTCACTTAGTAAATCCCCAAAGAGGATTGAATTTGAATTTGCAAATAATTAGCAGCCAAACATTCATATGGAAAAACACACGTGCAAATTACCACAACAAAATACATAAGAAATACCAGCCAATAAATTCTTTCTTTCTCTCTTCATTATTTGGGGAGGGGCACACTATTCTTCATTCTACAACAGCAACTTACCCTTTCTCCCTTATTTACTCTACAGCACTCTTTTTTTTTTAGTTCTATTTTTTCTTTTCTTCCTCCTTATCTTCAATCAATTTTCTTTGTTTTTCTCTTTTTCCAGCTTTCAATCTTTTGCATTACTTTTCTTCTTTTTATTTCTTTCCCTCTGATTATTGTATTTTTCTCTTCTTCTTCACATATTCCATATTCACCTTTTCCTCTTTTTTTCTGTCTTCTTTATTTCATCCTCCTCCTTTTCCAGTCTTGCTTCATTCCTTCCCCCTTTCTTTCATTCTTCCCTCTTTTCTATCATTCATTCATCTCTACCTTTCTTCTTTCATTCTTTCTTTCAATGATCATCTTTTTTACTCTTTTTAAATCTTCTTACCTAGTTTTTCTATTTATTCCATCCAATCATCTTTTTTATTCCTTCTTCCTTTTCAGTGATTCTTTCTTTCCTCTTTCATTGCTTCTTTTTCTGTCACAAATGCCATCATCTGTCCAGCCTTTCCTTCATTTCTTTTCCTGAATGCTGGCTTATCAACATAAGTGACTTATGTTATATCCACATAGTATCTGAGATCATAAGCACATATCTGCCATTTGAAAGCAGACAGCCTTAACTGCTCCTACCAATACTGCAATTCCTATGGTTCATGATATCGTCATCCTTTACACTCCAAGAGTGTTTGATATAATTGATTTCTCCTTCCTTCCTTCTTTCCTTCCTTCTTTCCATGAAAGGTTAATGTTTCTATACACTGTGCAGATGAGGTTGCAGTTTAGCTCAAGTGAAAATGATGTAAATGAATATCATGATGGAGCAAATGGGAAAAATAGTTAGAATAAATGGATGGAAAGGTAATAAGAATTACTGCAGTTGTGGTTGGTGAGTGGAAGTGAAAAAAAAGATAAAAGCAGGTCTGGTTAGTTACTCAATAGAAAATATCACACGACCAATCTCTTTTAGCAGTGTGCCATGTTGGGACTGATCAATTAGAAACATTGGATAAAGGGGGGAACAACTTCTTTCACCTTTTGTTGCGAGGTGATCACTAGACAAATCTGAATGCTGCTGGACACAAATTAAGGGCCAAATTTAGCATAAACTTACATAGCACTAAAAAAATGTTCCTTCTACATATAATAAGAAGTAAGTGTTTGAATGTTCAGCCCTCTAGCTCCATTAGTGCAGCCTGAATGCATGATACATACATAGCCAGACAGACAGACCAGCTTAAAGACTGAAGAAACTTAAGCTGACTGTTTTGATGACAGATGTCAATGACAATTTCTAATCAAATGAAATGGAAAGGGAGTTCACTCATCCTCTTCGAAGGAAGATCATAAAATCTGAAAAATCTAATTGACAATTGTACACGAATTTCTTTTCAAGATGAATGTTTATTCAACGGTGAGACGGAACAATTTCTTCTATTTCACAAAATAATCGAATAATCAAGAACTAATCAATCTTATAGTGAGCATTTGGGAAAAAAAGAGAGAAAAGAAAGAAAGACATAAGCATATTAGAGAAGCAGCAAATGTATATATACACACACATGTACATGTCTGCATATACACACATTCATGTTTAGCATTCAATATTCCTTATGAAGCGAACATCTCTATCTCTCTCTCTCACACATACACATGTGTAGCAAAACGCATCTATCTATTTTGACAACTACACACACATTCATAGCATAACATATCTATCTATCTATCTATATATCTACCTATTTTGATAACTCGTCAACTACAGAATGATATTGAACTAGATCATTACTACTGAGGAGTTACCCCAAATTTGTGGCCTTGTACCATACTAAGTTTTGTAAATGTAAATAGTAATGTTTTTAAAATGATCTTGAGAGATCAAATAGATGTCGGAGAAGTATCATACATTTAATAAGAATGGGGTTTTCTTAAGTCTCACTATGAAATCAGTTTCTAAGCTGTGCTCTTGGTAACAAGCCTCACCTGAAATGAGACATCAAACGTTAGTTCGTACCAATAGAGCCAGTAAGCGGGAGATATAAAAGAAATGATGTGAAAGAACGAAAGGAGGCAGAGAGGAAAGTGGAAGAACGTGTAAAGAGGAGAATAGGGAGAAAAGAGAGATGAATGAAATAAAGAGTAAGACAGCAATAGGTCTGTCTGTCTTTCTCTCTGTCTCTCTGTCTCTCTCTGTGTCTGTCTGTCTCTCTCCCTCTCTATCTCTCCATCGCACCACTTCAATAGTAGTTGCCAAAAACAACAACATCCCGGGCCTGGCTCGCTTCGCACGCGATCAATACATCGGGAGCCAGGACTCCTCCGTCGTCCTCTTATTTTTACTAACTACCTCCGCTCTGAAAATATCGATAAAATTCAACTTCCAGTCGCATCTGTTCAGCAAAAATAATCGCTACAGTTGCTAACTACAATACTGCATAACGGAATACACGTCTCGTTCTTTGAGCTTCTCTTTTCTCTCTACCTTTCTTTCCTTTCTTTCTTTGTCTCTACCTCTCTCTCTCTCATTCTCTTTTCCTCCTTTACACACTCACGTCATGCTGACGTTCAAACCTTTTATCCAAATTCTTTTTTTAGCTTTTCCCTCTAATATTGATGGGTACACCTTTTCCTCTCTTATTCTTTCCTTCTCTCCGCCCCCTCTCTCATCACCTGTCTTTCTCTCTTCAACATCCTCTCAGAATATCCATTTAGCGCACTCCTCACTTGTTACTTGGAGTTTTTTTTGCCTTTTTGTCCCTCTCTGTTATAAATGCTCTGTCTCTCTAATTGTAACTTTTTCCTCTCGTCTGCTATTTTACACTGTCTATTTCATAGATGTCATTTGTCATTTATTATTTTCCTTTTTTTTCCTCTTTATATTGCTACCTTCTCGTTTCGTACGCTGTTTCTACCATTATCTGACAATGTTATTTTTGCCTATTGAAGGCAGCACATCACCAGCGCATCAATATTGTTGCATTTCTGCTTAACAACTTTTTATCATTACTGCTATGCTTTAGACAACTCAGTGGTACTCAGAGTGAGTAGAGAGAACTAAATAGGTTTCCTCTACGTAATTTGAACATGTATTTTAGTGCAAAAATATACAAATTCTATATACAGACAGACATCATTACACTTACATTTACACAATATCTAGCTTTAAACATTTGTGGTGATGGTATTATAAACACTATAATTCTTCTTAAAATCAATTACATCTGTTGATATCACCTCACATTCCAGTAATCCATTTCATAGGCCCACCACTCTGTTGCCGACACCCATCGCCTTAAATTTTACCACTGAGAAAATATACTGAAATTCAACAGATATTTATTTTGGCCTAGTCTGGCACAATGCCATAATAGTTCTCACAATGCATATCAAACAAATCTTTGACCAACGAAACGGTTTCTCTCCACGACCAGCAAGTCTGTTTGTTGAAGAGATGCAGCTACTATGGATCAGATGCCATGGCTCATCCAGTAAAAGCCTTGGCTAAAATGCCACGATTATCCAGAAGCAACCTTTCCGCTTTGCTATACTTTCCCAAAGCCAATGTAAACTCAAGACAGAGAAAGTTTGCATGGGATTCACGGATGATGTCGATGAGATGATCATTTGAATGAAAAATACTGAATTCTTTTCAGTGGATGAGTCCGTAGTAACTAATGGTGTGTAGGAGATATTTTCATCAACAAAATTGTTCTTTACACGGAAGAGTCAATCCCCCAAATCCCCCTAAACTCTACCCATTATATATGGATTTAATTAGCATAGGTTGATATCAAATCATCGATACTAAGAGATACAATGAAGATCGAACACTGGCATTGCTATACAATGTGCATTCAGATCCATTTTCCCCCATATAATTTATAAAGCGTTTGTAAGCAGTTTGGTATCTGAACATCAATAGTGAGAGATTCAATGAGAATCGAACCTACTAACAACGGCCATCTTTTTCATATGATCTTATCGTTAATCCCAGTGAAGAGAAATCACGCATATATTTGTGTTACGGAAAGTGAACCAAACAAAAAAAAGAAGAAAAAAGTAAAAAAAAAAAAGAACAAAACAAGAAAAACAAACACATTGTTCATTTTATAGATAGATCCCGTTATTTACCACCACTATTTCTTGTCAAACTAACATCTAAAAAACAGAATTCGTTTCGGGAATTTTGTATATTAAGCAGACAGAAATTGTGATGGATTCATACTGTTCCATTAAACAATCTCTTTGAACCACCTTTGATACCTATGTGCATATATACCGACATTGAAACCTCTCTAAGAACCGAACCATTTACCAGCCCATTTATTTTGCCACAATATCAATTGCAAATTGGAATAATAGTCAGTAAAAGTGAATGAGATCCTCTGAAGACAGGTTAACACAGCCACAAGTCAAAAATATAACCAATGTCAGCAAATGAAGACGACTGGAATATTCCGATTTAATTAGATTCATTACGGTTTTGAGAGCTGTTTGCCGCGTTCGAATCGGTTGATCATGGTTATTAAACGTAATATTTGCGCAATTTTACCTGTCGCCTGTTTTTCTAATCTGTTTGATACAAACAATATATCTATATTAGTATATATTCACGTGGATTGATTAGGTCAGTCTGCAAATTATCCAACCATTTTGAATACATCGGAAACTGGTTACACGACCTTGATGTAACTTAGCAATCTATCAGAGGTAACCTTATTACGTATGCGTAAACAGATACCGACCCGTGTGACCGTCGCATTCACTGACATTGCCTGTCCATTTTTCACGTTTTGTGAAGGGCTTTTATCGCATTGCTCAAGTCAATGACCCCCTTTACAGTCAAGATTTAGGTCCCTAAAACTTGAAAAACAGACTTCAGACCGTGGGTGAGATTGAAGAGAATGTGATAAAGCAGCTGATAGCGACTCCGAAAGAGGACTTAGCCAACTGCTTTGAAAAGTGAAGGGGATGCAGGAATAAGTTAGTGCAGTCTCAAGGGGAATACTCTGAAGAGCACTAAGGTGCCATCGCTCTAGATAGGCTATTTCCATACTGAATAGCTTGATACTTTCTGGGCAGATCTTGTATTATGATTTTCGCCATAACACAAAATTATTAACGCTAAATTACACAAATTCCCTACAACCAGGATCGAAACCATTTTCTTGTAAACACTTCTACAATTGATATCATGACGAACTATGGAATCGAAATTCTTAAGTTCTTGACAGACCTCGATAACCATATCTTGACGTCTTATGAAGATAGGAAAAAACTAACCATTGACTGCGATACTCCAAATTAGAATCTACCCAGAACATCTTTCCACCATATTTGATATCTTGCCGGAATGTGATAGTCTATCTGGTAAATTAAGTAGTTGTCCAATTTGAACCCACAAATAGGTATTCCGCTTTCCCGACACAATGCGCATAACGATTACCGCAGTTTGGCTTTTTTATGATATGAATACACTGACTGCTGGCCAAAAGTAGTCACGCTTTATAATTGCTTCGTAATGTATTGTTCATTTTCGTTATTGGTATTAGATTGATTTGTGATTGGCTTTATCTAACCACCTCACAGTGGCAAGACTATGTAGTGAGAGTAATCGCCAAATTTATGAATAGACGAGATCTCTTGTTGAGTACATTGGCACTAGCCCAGAAAATTAATGATATGTATCGCGAGAAGAGCCCCAGCCGTCCATGGTGGCCGGCGTGCTTGTCTCAGAAGGTGTTACGAGTGAATTCATTCTTCACTGAATGCATCATAAATTGAGACATGTGCCAAAATTATCTTAGTCCAACAAATATATATTCACTTTTCTCTTTTTTACTCTTTTTTTTTTCAATTCTCTCCCCATCTATCTCTTTCTTCCTTTCTTCTTCCTCTCATTCATACATAAATACACCTCGGCATCTACCAATTGACCATAGTGGTCCAACCATAGGTCAGCCTTACTGTCGGAATATTCCCGTAAATGAACAATAGACTCCCATAGCAATCTCGCATCTACCAGGGGAAGAACACTCCTGTCAAACCAACAACATTGGAATCCTGCTCCAATCTGTGCCACTTCAGTGGATCATAGGATGCAATAAAAAGGATAGGGCTTGCCCCAAACTTCACCTTAAAATTCCATTGCTTAATCTGGAAATATATTACGTACATAGGTCCCGCCATCTATGGTTTAATCGCAATGGACCCCCCGCCCAGCAACAATATTCGCTTGCAGAGCTAGGACACTCATGCATTCACACACACACACACACACACACACACACACACACACACACACACACACACATACATATACACAAATATTTTTGTAGTGTCAACAATTTGTCTACCCATTAAGTCTCATTGATAAATCCTAAATGCTGCCTATTTCATTTCTGTTCTCATTGAACTAGTCTTACAAACTTACACATAGCCTTGCGCCAAAGTAGTCCTATCCCAACAAAGATCTCTCTTAATCATATAAGAAATATGCGCTGCTCTAAAATTGTTCTCTTTTATGATTAAATAATCTATACAGGCGATAGTCCAATCTAACCCTCCACTTCGCCGATTGATACCCTGAATATCCTTTGGAGAAAAGTATGGCGTTCACAAAAACAATGAATAGTACGATTCTAGTCTAAGAGACCAAAAATATGGTCGTGTGCTAAATTTGGTATGATTCAAACAAATCAAATATATTCTGAATCCCTTCGCCTTTTGATAGACTCACAAAATCAAGAACTTGTGTCAGTCTTGATCCAGTCAAAGAATATATAAATATATCTTTTATTTTGTAAATATTTGCAGACTTAGTGAAATGTTCCCAGAATATGCAAATGTAATACGGAGACACTATCATTCTTGATTTTCAAACGAAAATTAGTTGCCAAGCTCCAGTCCCAGTTAAATTCGACTTTATTTTACTCTTTAACAAGAAAAACAACACCAAATTCATCTCGTCACGTTAAACCAAACAGGTATATAAAATAGGCATTCCCCTGCTGTGAATTGAAATCACGAAGTAGTGATTGCAAGGAGGTTCTCTTACCAACTGATCCAAACTAATAAGTCTTATATATTTACAAACATTTATCATAAATACAATACAAAAGTTGCAGTAGTCATCTTCACTTGAAATAGAAATAGGAGTGGGGTTGACCCTGCATCAGCCAGGCTTCTATACCTATCGATATTAATTACGGTTACGGATACCGTCGAAAGTTACAATTGCTGAGTAAGTTGAGCCGTTTTTATCTCTTGCTGGATGTGATCCAAGTATTTTTATTGTTTTACTAAAAATGGGTGTATGCATATATGTGCATTGGGCTCTGTATGTCCATGGACTCACGTCTGTTCTTAAAAGTGTTAAAGTTACTTCATACGATCAGAAGTAGAAAAAAAAAAGAATTAAATAAAACAGTAATGGCGTTAAGCCATCAAAAGTAGCTCTAGGTACTATTACCACATCGTTTATAAACACACGTATATCATAAAGTACTCAAGTATGTACTCTTAGATGTCAAGATCTATGGATCACAACAGAAACAAAGGGATATATATATATATGTGCGTGCGGAACAAATACAAAAAAAAACTACTTTCAAAGATGACAGACTAGGATAACTAATTTAAATCATGGCTAGGGGCAATAGAGAATCGCTCCACTAAAATTTAGGTTCTCCATTGTGTCGCATAAGACGATGGGTACTTTTACCTCCCCTCTAAATGCACGGCCTTTACTCGTTACTGATAGCGTATAATACTATTTTCTTATTTACTATATCTGAAGAATATTTTTGGTTCAGCAATAGTTAATCACGAATAGATATAGTCATTTAAAACGCTATTACCTTATGAAACGTGTGATTTATTTCCTACAATAACGAAAATATCTGAAATATTTACCCATATTTCTCACTGTTTCTGACGAATATACTCTTTATTCAACCTTTATTTAACCAACTTACAAAAACAATTCAGACAAATCGCTAGCAATAAAATGTGAATTCGTTCGGTAAGTAAAATGTTTGTTCACACCTCGACAAAAGAGTAGAAGAGAATGTAAAGAAAGATCTTGTCTGAGTTTACCTTTTTTACATAGAGCTAATATCGAGGAGAAACAAACAGTTTCAATAGTTGTGCGGAGACAATGAAAAAAAAAAACAATTAACGTACAACCATTTCGTCTGTTGACTGCTTATAACGAAAACGTTGTCTCGATCGAATACACCCAGAGAGAGCTTCAAGGCGCCTATAACAAAAGAATTCAGCAATACCGCTGTAACAATTTTGTCACCAACATTAGCATCCAATAAGTGCCAATCCAAACATTCAAGGGACCATAAGCAGAATGTGATTGAAGGAGGGGGGGGCTTGACCACTTATGCCTTAGACCGGCTCTGTTTCAGATTCCCTTTTTTTTTATGTTGCTGGTTTCTTCAGCAAAATTTCGTGATACGTGTGCGATTTCTTGTCCACAAGGCATTCGACAATAGATTTGCTAAAAAAAAAAAATAAATTAGCAGCTCAATAGAATCAAAAGGTTAACGATTTTTTAAAAATTGTATGTGCAGGGGACTGTTGGTATGTGTACGTATGTGTGTGTAGGGTGATCCACTGATAACTGTGCAAATGACTGGGATTCGACCATCCAAACTAACTGAATCTATCTTAGAGAATAAAAAAGATGAAATTCTTTTGCACTTAGAGTCTCAAACGGATAACACCGTCCAGAATAGAAAACTAAATTTTCGTAAACAAGAGGAGGAAAATTTGCCAGAAAGTGGATTTTGGTTTTTCCAGTTGACCGTAGAGTAAAACTGGAAGAAAGTGAAAAGCGAGGAAAATATCTAGACTTTGCAAGAAAAGCAAAGAATTTTGGTGTATGAAAGCAGCAATGTTGCCCATCATTACTAGGGAGCTTGAAACGATTCGAAAGAACATAGCAAAAATAATGGAAGAAAGGGAGGTATGAAGAAAAACTGAAAGCTTACAGACGACAGCACTGCTAAAAATAGTAGTTGTAATACTGTGGGGAGAACTAGAAAATGGTAGAGACGCTGTCACTCAGTCTCTGGCGATAACTACTGGCAAATGAACTGTCATCGTAAATTACATCCCGATGGTACGAATGCATTCATACAAAATAGAGCAAATTTTAGAAAATTGCAGCCCTAATGGCAAAATAATATGATTTTTTGCTGCATTTCATTTAAAGTGAGCAAATCAGTAATATACAAAATGATTTATTATACAGGTATTTTAGACTAAGCCAACTTGAATACAAAACTGTACCACAAGGAATAGATGCACTGACGGTATTTTTCAAGATAAGTAACGAACCCTACACCATGTTCTGCAGTATGCACTATACAGATACAAACAAAAGCAGGTTATATCTTAGAGTTTCGTCGACTTTTCCAGGCCAATCTGTCCCCATTCATTAGAGATAAGTAATTAAATACCGAATAAAATAGTGGAAATTTTATTAAAAACCAACATAACAGTTCAGTTTAGTCCGGTGCTAAATACTTCTGTGGAGAATAAACGTCTGAGGAAATGTATATGAACTAAATTGAACAGGCGTCTTCTGGGTTTTTGTAAATTTTTCATTTTGCTCATTTGAATTTTATCTCAGTAGTTCGATTTAGTTCAATATGATAACTTTGAACTACAAGACGACGATATTTGTCAAATAAGGTCAAATTCAACACTATGTCTAATTCATATATGTGGGCGTAGGCACTAGTAACGTTTTGCTGGATAAGTACTCTTCATAGAACCAGCCATACGAGAACCCCTTCAAAAAACAACTTTCCCTTATATATATATATATATATATATATATATATATATATATATATATATATATATATATATATATATATATATAAATATATATATATATATATATATTATAGTTATCAAGAATATTGCGAAAATGTCACTTAGTTTCGCAGAAGCACAAAAAAGGTTGCACAGAACCTGCGAAACCCAGTATGAATACCGTAGTTGTAAACTACCATTTTCAAACACCGACTGACTCGTTTCTATAAAGAAAATCTCTGCTCAACCCCCAGCCCCCCATCCTGAAGCAAAAGAAAATGAAACAAGAACCAACATTCGAATTGATCCGAAATCATTGAACTAATCCAAACAGCCAGTATTTGCAAATCAACTGAGCTAAGCTTTTGAGGGAATATTCACTATCATCGCCATTATAGTCATTATCGTCTTTTTTGTCGACTCAATTGATTGGAAGTAATACGAGCGTCCCAAATTCTTAGTTTTATACGATCTCTGATGCTTACGTCAAATGATTGACTTTCAGCTTCCTCTGAATGTCCCTCATTTACTATTGACAAAAAGAGACAGAAGAAATTCTAATACCGTTTTATTATATTCTAACGACTATTTCTTTTCTGTGTGGGGTGCTTTTCTAGTACATTTACGCCATTGGCAACTGCCTAAATTTGAGCCAGTGAAAGACTCAATCGATAAATGATAAAGAAATAACAGTGAACATGATGAACTCCTCGGTATGGAAGAATTATTAATTCCAATATCCAGAACTACACTAGAACATAGGTCCTGGTTTGAATTCAGCTGACGTCGCTCAGATGAGCTATGTAGACCACAGTAAGTCAGCATAATCGTTTTTGTTACACTATCGAATACGATAAGTTTGTTCCCGTGAATCAAAACAAATTATTTTTTCGTTACACAACAAATTAAAACAAAAACAATTTCCTTCTTTGAATTAGAATAAATAAAATTACCAAGTTTCTTCTGTGAGATTGATTTTTTTCGTTGCATAACTTGTTTAGTGAATTATGAATATAACCGTGTTACACAACTGTAAATAAATTACATTGTTATCGTTTCTTGGAATTTTTGTCTTTTGTAATTTGAACCCCCCCCCCAAAAAAAAAACAATACGCATAACCAAGCCACTAAATCGCAAAAATGATGATTATGCTGACTTGGAGTGCATATCTGAGTGATGTCAGCTGAATGCAATTCAATGGCTTGGTTATGGGTGTTTTTGTTTTTTCAAATAAAATATTTTCAATAAAGTAGTTTATGTCTTGTTGAATGTGCAACCAGATCACCGTCAAGGCAAATAAATCAGGATCATGACTGATTTTTCTTTAAGTAGAGAAACCATTCAATATTTTTTTTTCGTATATGCACTCAATAGGTTTCGTAACAGGGGGAGGGGGTAAGCAGGAGTACGGCGTATACCTGCTTATCAATTTCCAAGTTTTGATTTGTACGTATAGTCACTATCTTACAGAGGGAAATATCACTGTACACTTGTTCTAAAAAGAGGAATTGTTACTGCGAAATTTGCTTTCCGTATACTCATTTTATATGCCCCCCCCCTTTCCACTTAATAATTTGGAAATAAATTTGTAACAAATAATTTGAAGATGTGAGGATATTGATCGCAAAAGATCTTATCCTAAACTGTTTTCAGTATCAAGACGTCATAATTAATAGAGAGGCGAAATCATCAGTAGGAATACAGTGGCGAAGTCGTGGCATCATGACCGAACTTCCGGTTCCGGCCTGGATCCAATTCATACAATATAATTACTCGGAGAATCTTGCTAGTTTCTTTTTTCGTCGTTATTTTTGTTATTTCAGTCGCAGTTTCACACTGTTTGTCAGTATAAGACATCTAATCCATATTTGATTAAAAAAACTTCGGTAACTTTTAATGATTTTTATAGATTTTCACGCGTTTTTCCGTGGGAAAGCAGACGACAACGCAAAATAGTGGAAAGTAAGCATGTAACCATCATCATAGTTCAACCAAAGTTAAATTTCCTGGTTGATTTCAAAAAACCTCTCCTCCTACTCGAATATTGCGTTAAATGGCAATGTTCTTAGTTCCTTTTATGGTGACGAGATATCTTGGTCCAAAGAGAAACACTCAAAAGGCTTCACAGATCCATCCATGCGTAGCAGTGGAGGTTGTATGCAGGATGATGATCTGCACCAATTTTCTACAACGTAAAGTTTTGAATTTAGGCCAAATATTTCTACTTTGATTTCAACTAACCACAATCCTTTCCTTCGCATGCCGTTAGAGTCTCTGTGTGGTTTTATAAAAACCAGTCATATCTGAATGTGTTCATTTTTCAACGACAGCTTCTTTCATACCTCCTTACTTTTCCAATCAATTTTTGTGCATTGCTCCAGAAATTATATTCATGTGTAGCTCTATCTCAGCCATTGAAATCTGTATTTCTTTCAGAATTACAGTTGAATTGGAAATAGTATCTTGTTCTAGTTTTGTGTTTGCTTAAACACTCTGGTAGGAGCCAAGTTGCATCGTGATCCCTCCACTTTCCAACAAATGGTCTAACAGTGATTAAATCCAAGGCTTTGGAATATTTACAGGGTTTTTCAATAATACTATGTCTTACTCGTGTTGGTTTGAAAAGAAAAAGTGTGTAATTTGACGCAAAACTTTACACATTCAGGAATAGCATACTGTTTATTTCAAAAACTGAATTTATAAAAAAAAAATCAACTACTAAACTCAGGATGGTTAGGAAATCAAATTTGTTTGGAAGAGAAGAAATAGGAAGAAAAATATGAAGTCTGCCTCCTCCATAAACTCAGAATCCCCAATTCCAACTAGATTTAGCTGATTGGGGACGGGGAAGTTGGTCTGTATCTGAAGCAATTGATGACGTGGTAGTTAGGAAGGGTATTGGTGTGTTTTGACCGTCGAGTTGCCTACTTGAATGAGTTGAAGAAGCATCAAGCACGGATTCTCTCGGTTCCAATGAAAACATAATGAAGTTCCAACTCATTCAGATTTGGACTGCAAGATCAACCATGGCTGGTTGAGTTTAGAATACTGGAAAATATCATGAAAAGCTAATAATTGGATTTAAACTATTCTAATTGAACGAGAAAAATTACCAAGAAATTAAAATGAAACATGCTGATGAGGATAGGTATATAGCCGTACATGTACTTCTATTCCCTTCATTAAAACTGTTGTCCCGCACTTCACATTTGCTCCCGATGGCAGTCGCACTGTCATGATTCTCCTTAAAAGGGACGGTAGAATTCTCCCCCGGGAGAGTTTTAGCCACCTAAGTCGACCTGGGAAAGCAGCCCAAGTTCTGAGTAAACACCACAACCACTTTGCTCCGTCCAGTCATGGTGTTAACACTAGAGCCTTCGAAGCAGGTGGTGATGCTGGAGCTGACTGTCCCTTTGGACAGAACTGAAGTCCAACGGAAGGAAGAGGGCTAAATGTGCAGAGTTTTTATCAGTGTCACAGCCATGACTAGAAAGCTCGATGTGAGCCGGTTGGATTTGGGAGCCGGAGTTTTGCTGGCCATTCATTACATCGGAAACTTTTAGACGTACATAATACCGCGTTTCCCATTGATCTATTGCATGTTTAGAACATCTAGTAATAGCGAGAACTTGACAAAGTATAAATTTCATATATGCCGCCATTTTTGACAGCACGAGTAAACATCGTTTCAAAAAGATACACCGTTTTAAAAATAAGAATATCCAGGAATTTTGATCTTACATTTGCCAAGAATGTCCAAATATGAGTGATTATTTCAAATGATAAGTAACATTTAAAGAAAAACATTTACTCAATATTTGCAAATTGAATTCATCTTAAAAATAAATGCATTTATTCTAAAACATGAATTTTCATCATTTATCCATTCAGAACATGGAAAATTCAGTTATCTCTGAAAGGCGAAACGTTAGCATAATGTTCTTATCGTCCACTTTATATATATATATGTATATATATATATATATATATATATATATATATATATATAGTGATTTTTGGTGAACTATTTCTTGCTTTAGTAACATAAAACACTTCGCTTTCGCGTCTACTCATTTGGAAGTAAATAAACAAATCTTTAATTCTTGTAAAATCTATGGTTTTTACAAGGTAATCACCAAATGACTAACGCTGGGGGTCACATTTTGCAGATATCAGAAAATGAGAAAACTCAATTTTTATCACTTTGCGATTTTAGCTTCACGCCAAACTCAGCTAAGCGGATGAATCTGATCGTAGTCTAAACACATCTCAGCATTGGTCCTTTAAAAATGCCCGTAGAACCTCTCAGACATCAAGGAATGCTCTGAACCTCCTTTTTAGGTGCAAGAATCAAGTCTGGTCCAGGCGATGTTTTATTCAATCCATCATACATTAATTATCTCATACTATCTTATTTCTCCGAAACATTTAACACTCAATACTGTGTGCTTTTTCTTTAAGACAATATGTTCCAGGCGAAACCTTTAATTGAATAACTCGACTACGAATTAAGTGACAACACGTTTAGCCATACTTGTAATCTTGAGTGTGTGAAGTTTTGTGTTTGTTAGAGTGTGCCTTCAAATGTAAAATGTAAAAGAAAACTTTTGCCTGGTACTTGCCGGTCTCTTTATCAATTATATCACCATCAAAGGTTTTTAAGCAATTAAATGCGTTTGACCCAAAACACGAAAGATAAATTCAGATATCAATTATCCTTACACACACGCACTCACTCACACCCACTTGCACCCTCGCACTCACGCACGCCCACACAAACGAGCACACACACATACACACACACACACACACGCGCGCGCAAACTATACAACGTAATGTTTTTCTCTATCTAAAAAAATGAACGCGACAGGTGTACTTAAGAACCACTCGCTTATAAGCTTTTTGCTCCTACAACGGCATAGCTCACACGATGACAATAACTCAAGTGATGAAGTGATGTTTCATTTCATTGAGCAGACGATACTTTACTCCATAGACTTGTACTTGAAGTGATTGCTAAAACGTTTCAAGTAGGCATGAAACTCTTCTGTTTTTAATGGTGAAGAATTATCAACAGCAGCGCCCAAAGACCCACAGACAACTTAAAATTTCAACAAGAAAGGTTAAAAGGCTCGAAAAATAGGTCCCACATGAACTGAATGAAATGTTCAAGGACAGTTTCCGGTACCACACCTTTCAATTGATTTTTAAGCTTAGAGAATTGGGAAACAAAGAGTTACAGTTTCCCCTTATATTCTCCATACACCTCTCTTATAGATCACCATGTTTAAAATGGTTTTGAACTTCATAAGAAGGCATGACGCTCTATAAGGACTTTTATTGATATTGAAATGTATCTTTAAAAAATTATAGGCCTCATTTATGTTGATTAAAATTACATTTACTTGTTTGTTGTTTAATGTGTTAAATGTTCAAATGACTATTTGATGATTATGAAAATTCCAGAAAAATCCAGGTGGTTTTAACTAGTGCTGACTTGTTGAACCATGTTAACCAAAAAAAAAACTTGTCTGTTAGAAACTAACCAATCATGGGCCGACATTGTCAATTTTGTAATTGGTTTCGTGGGGGAAAATAGTTTGAAGAGATGTTAGGTTTTTGACTGGACGCTCGAAATCCTTGTTGGGAAAGAAATGAGCGATGAATGGACATACGAAGTCTCAGTTTAGAAGAAAAAAACGGCTTGAGGGGATTTAAAAAAAGTAACCTCTCAGTTATTGAAAAAGTAGACCCATAGATCGACATACCACAGATTTCTATATGTTTTACTAGAAGTCACGAAATAAGGAATATTTATGTTTAAAGAATACGTATTAAGAAGATAACGACATTGATAGGAGTTTCTTTGTCTGTATAATAGGATTTTATCATAGAAGAATTTGGATTGCTTCGTCCATCTCTCAAAAGAAGGACTATCTGTTTTGATAAAATGTGCGAACCCATTTAAAGATAAAAATAAATTTAAAAATTATTGGATTTCAACACATTCTCTGTACTTTTTTTTTAAACAGTTATTAGATTATTATTTAGTATCATTATAATACTCTCTCTAAATTCATGCTATAAATTCACTACTTGATCCATTATCTGTGTAATAAACCGATTTTTAAATATAGTTCTCAAGGAAAATAATTTCTTTTCAATTTTTCAAGTACCACAGATAAACAATGAATAATTGTTTTACTTTCAAAATGTAAAAGCTTCAAAAACAGCAATTATGAATATGCTCGTCCGAACAAACCTTTGAATCAAATTAAGAATATTTAAACCAACATCACATATAAAAAGATAACTATACCTTTAACGAAGCATCTGTTCACTTGGATATCGTTGAAATGTCTAACTAAAGTCCTCACGGTTCATTCAAAAACGATAAAGGAAGCGATAGAGGGGTGTGTATTTGCAAGAGTCAAGCTGATATGCAAGAAAAGGGTCGTAAGGTATTAGCCGTAAAAATTGTGGAAATAGTAACCTGACAAGATTTAGAGATGATTAATTCAGATGCAAGCTCATACTCCAGAAATTGAAAGGGTCTTGGATGTAATTTTCGTTTAACATGTCTAGTTGAGGAATGAACGCCTTTACTTCGTGCCTATTCTGTGCACCTGTGTGCATATTTAAGTTGGAGCACCAGGTATATTGATAGTTCTAGCATCAGGAAAATGACTTTTTGACTTTATTTGTCACAATACAAAATTGTTATGCTTGTCATGTAAGACCATGAGATTAAAGAATAAATCTAGACGTTAACAATGCTGAGATTCTATTACTAGTGTTGGATCTTGATGCTAGAACCACCAACGTATCTGGTGCTCCAAGTTCATCAACTTAAATATGTACACAAGCGCACAGAATAGACACGAAGTAAAGGCGTTCATTCCTCAACTAACCATATTGGCTCTTCCGATGGCTTTTTCCATTCAGGAGAAGAAAAAAACTTCCGATAACTTGCAGTGAAATATCTTCGACAGCAGGTACTAATTTGAATTTACACATGTGTAGCACAATGCCTTGAGAGAACGCAACCCAAAGCTTACGAATGCAACACTTTCCCTATGAGAAGATGAATTACTGGCATGTATGCGTAGTTCTATAGAAGAACAGAGTCACTCATTTAATTGTTCCGAATTGCGATCGCAACCTTCTTTTGGGATTGATATTTGCCTGTTCAATTTTGTCGTAGTATTAATGACTTGTGAAGATTCATTCTTCCTCTCATTCCCCAGAATGTTCTATTGTACAACACCGGCCAGCAACTTAAAACAGTTCTTATCTATGAATGTTTTCATTTCAGGCCTATTTCACACTTCCCAATCGATAATTTTGGGTTTATTCCCAGTTACTGTCGTATTCATGAAAGTGATGGAATGGTTAGACTTTTAAACTGGAGTCGAATGCAGGTCATTTTGTATCATTGAAATGTTTTATGGTAAAAAGTCTAGATCGAGCTGCAGAGATCTCATCAATTCATTAAAAGGTATGTTTACCACTGACGCTGACAACGGATGTCAGATAGAAATGTTGGGTTATCAAATATAGAAGTGACCAATTTCTGGGAGGAACCTTTACCACTGCAGTTAGGGTGTTGGTCGCACAAGCCAACGTTAATGAAGTGAAGATGAAACCTAAGGTTTGATGATCAATAATTCTAAGCGATAGCATTGAGGCATATCTGCAAGTGCGTCCCCAGCCTGGATTCCAATTAACGCATTGAGCTGAAAAACCTTCACTTTCAGTGAAATGCTCAATTCGCCAAGCTAGGCTCACGCTTTGTCATTCTATTTCACGCCTCAACTAAAAAGTAGATGAACCACGCCTTTTCACTGTCATTTTTTAATCGAATCGATGAATAATTTTCCGATTATGTTTTATTCAACGGCGATAGTTGTCTGTCTTTTGATATTCGAAATATAGCTGAGAAAATCGCTTCGAAAATTTTGCGATTTTTTTGCAGCGAAATCTTCCAATTGAGCTTTTACGATAGAAACAATTTCCTTTACATTCTTTTAAGAGATTCTAGAAAATCTAAACTACTTTTCAATTTTGTTGGTAAAAACGCAGACACGAATTGGAAAAGATGTGCGTATCCAATTCTACTCAATCGTAACAATATAATAGAAAGGAATATTAAAACTGGTAATGATTCAGAAAATAAATGCATCGAACCGAGTTCGAAGTCTGATCACGATTACTGATCTCACTAATTGAGTAGAAAAGGCATGATTCCAATCATCCCTGTGCTCTTTTCTGTTGCTTGTAAGTCAGATATGCTTCATTTAAAAGAGAACGAGTGTGTGTTCGTCGGAAATCTAATTTCTCTCAAATAACTTGCCTATGGAACCCAACCAAACGATTGGCTCTCAAACTAAGAACCATGCAACGTGCACAGAAGAAGGATCAGGTTCCACATTGCATGGAAATATCGCAAGACAACACATTATATGAGAAAACTCGAATGGCAATGGGAAGGTCATGTTGTAAGAATGTCAGACAGCCGCCAGACATCACGACTCACAACGTGGATCCCCCCTGAGATCATATGCAAAATTGTGGCAGGCAAAAAGATGGCTAGACGATTTAGACAAAAATCGGAAAATCGAGAGGTTTGGCGAATCTTGGGGAAGGGGGATATTCAAGGGTTGTTGATGATGATTATTCCAACAAATCGGAGTGCTCAATAATTTCGAAGTTGATGGTCACGTGATTTATATCTTCGTGTGGTTGTGCAGCAAAGAATACATACTTCCGGTTGTATAGTTAGCAATAAGAGACAAATGTTAGCAATAAAATGATTAATACTACTGTCCTTTCGTTCGGAAAATATTGCGAAATGAAATAATTAATGCTCCATTACCTTTATATATAATAATGTGGCTACAAACCGTATGCATTGTCGTACTCTCAGAGAGTAGACTTCGCTATCATGATTAGTCGGACGTGGAAGAGAGAGAGAGAGAGGTGAAAAGAAAGACAGATTCTGTGACGTCATATCATGTCAACTCGCATTTCCGAAGATTCAGTATTTTTTTTTTATTTGTAAACGTCGAATTTCTATTCAGGAAAATATTATTCTTGTATGTTAACAAGAATGCATATTTCATTTATTTCTCTTTTCATTGATAACTACCTTGCAACTGAATGAATGAATAAATGGCTTGGCTTCGCGAGCGAAGATTGTTACGAGACATTGCAGCAACATCAGGACCATAGGTGGTGGAGCTTCTGCCTGGTTTTCTCTCCAGCCTGAGCAGTGGATGTTTACGGTGATGATAACATAAAAACGGTTAATATAATACTAGAACCATGTTATTTATAATTACAAATAAATTACCGTTTTTAGTAATGATTCCTTGGCTCAGTAGTCTAGGGAATTCTGTCAGACATCGGTAGCGTTTGGGATCGAATCCAACTGGAAGCAAAACATTTTTCTCTTATCCTTGTTTTCGAGGTCAGTAGTGGATTAACCATTAGTCTGAGTATACATTTCCTGTCTTTCTTGTTTTTGACACTAGTGGCAGATTAACCGTTAGGCTTGGTAGGCTTTTTCTTTTATCATTTTGTTAAACTCTTATCATTGTGTTTTGACTTTATTTTCGTATGTAACAATGATGGATAACAATAACCAGACGAAAAACGAGTGATATCATGCACAAATAACAGCGACACAGTGACATATGCAAAAAATCGATGATGAATTCACTCCCACTTCTGAATTCTAACTCAGGTTGACTTTTTCTACTTGAATTAGCAAATCACATCTACAGGAACTATTCATAAAGGAGTTGAAATGAGAAACGTGATTTTGGAATGATATTCAATGGAGAAATTAATTCTATTTTGTTTATTAGATTTTAATGAAGCAAGGGAGTTTGACCTTAGCACAGCCAGATTGCTTTTTATCCACAGTTGTGTATTTATTTGAAAACCTGTCGTGATCGCATAGCTTGGACCAATGTTGGAATGGTTTGGGGAAATTAGGTTTATTGTACGGCTAGGGTTTTGGGAACTATGTATACGGTAATGTCACCATAAGTAGACTTCGAACATACAAAAACCTGGGAATTGAGAAGTAGGTATACGCCCTACTCCCCACCTCATTCATCATCACTGGATTGTATAGTAAACGACAATTATCCGCATTTTTCTTAAAGATTTTCTCTTTTTAGATAATAATTCATTCATTTAAGAATTTAGTTTTATTTTTGGTGGATTCATTAAGACATTTGCCAAGCAGAATATATATATATATATATATATATAACCTTAATCTTTGATCGATTCAAACCTCTCTTGAATATTTATCACTTTCTTTCATTCCCTCCCTTTGCACGCATGTGTGTGTGTGTGTCGTTCGATCATCTGGTTATGCCCTCTGCGCCCATTTCTCTTTCTCGAGAGTTATTTTTACATAAGTGCTTAATCTGTTAAGATCTCTCTGATCACTGCCGACACGCCAGAGAGGTTACGTCCATTTGACCTCTACGAGACTAAGACATTTTAAGCAAAAAATGAAATTAACTTCAGCCAGTCCTGAATCGTTTACTTAATCTTTATCAGTATATCTGTACTCATCAATGTGCATACAATAATACCGTTGATTGGGCAATAGTCTTCCTAACATGGTCACCTATTTTGGAGTCTGAGATACACAGAAACACCGAATAGATAACAATCTGACAAATATAGTTAGAAATTAAGACAATACACATCATTTAAGAATTTTATTATTAGGGAAAGTCGCAAAATTTCTCAGTTCTTTTTCTCTCAGATCCGGGAGCAGTACCTGTTCAGTGAAGTTAAAAGGATGGTTCTATTCTTTTTTAATTCGTATAGTCTATTCAACTCAACTGCACTCATTCACAGACCATTGGATATCTTCCCTCCGGCTAAAAAGAATAAAACGAATAAAAAGAAAAAAGGAATTTTGCTGAACTGTATGAGTGTACTCGAGCGCGCGTGTGAATAAATTGACATGCAGGGGAGAGGATATACGTGTGTGTCCATTATTTTGACGGTATACCAAAGTATAAAGATTTGATCACTTGCATGTGTACGTATCTATGTTTGTTTATTGAATCTGCCAAATGCATCTAAGTACCTATTTCGTGGAAAATGCCTAAGAAATTGATATACCCTCCCCATATTAATGAAAACAATGAGGAACCATGACCAAATTAAATAACTAGTATGATAGCGATGTTTTATTAGTTTTATCGATTAAAAATGACCATTGCTTGCGTATTTTTGCTGGTTGGTGATTTCATAATCTAATATTTATCAATCATGTCTGCAATTCTATATTGTTTTTACTTACAACCGTACACAGGTATAAAGACAGAATTTACTTTGTTCCATCTCGGCTCGTGTTAAGCAAGTGGCTTAAAAAAAAGCTATTAGATGCATAAAGTTCAAGATTGTAAAAAAAAAATTAAGATAGTTATTTACCAAGTTTAATTGTGTTTAACACAAGGATAAAATTGCGAGGCGCCCAGTGAAGGTCAAATTCATTATACCAGCGAATTGATCAGCAAGAGGAGCTTGCTAAGCATCATGCTACGGTTGCTAAATAAGATTGTGGAGAAAATTTGTATTGCACCCACCTAAAAATTATTTTTCGTATTTTTAGCTCATAAAAATTCATCGATTCTGATAGTTCGTATTTCCGACGTGGTTGTTGCACATGACCTTCGTTTAGCTGAAGTTCATGTGTTGGCCTGGCTTTCTTGCTTTCTTCGTTTAGTTCATCTAGCATTAGTTGGAGGTCGTGTAAGTTCTCTGCGAGAAGAGCAATATCGTCAGCAAATCTGAGATTGCTCAGATATTCTCCGTTTATTTTGATTCCCCTATTTCCACAAAAGAAGAAGAAATCAAGCGAAGAATCACTCTGGGATGGCAAGCGTTCGGCAGAGTAAGCTCAACCTTCAGGAACGAGGAGATCCCATTTAAAGGAAGAGTATACGACCGATGCATCCTCCCGTAAGTCACTTATGGAGCTGAAACATGGAACCTAACCAAGAGGCAGACCTGCAGACTGAGAAGCATGCAACGCATGCATGAATAATGATCAACCTCACATGGAGAGATCACAAGACAGCACAATATATCAGGGATAAAACAGGATTCTGAGACATCATAGAATCTACGAAAACTAAAATAGCAATGGGTAGGCCATGTTGCAAGAATAACAGATAACCGATGGACCCAGAACATGGATCCCTAGAGTCCACATGCACAACTGATGCCGGCAAAAGACAAGATGGAAAGGTGGACTGGACAAATTCAGAAAATACTGGCTCCACGACGCCCACGATAGAGAAGTGAGGCGAATCCTGGGGAAGGTCTACGTCCAACGACGGACGATATCTTCCCCCTGAATCAGGCTTTCTTACCTTGGATGGGGAGGGGTTGAAAGTTGGAACCTTGTTGTCGGTAGAGGATAACTGTCCTGTACAATGGTTTTATGTAACCTGGACTTCATGTACCTATATAAAAAGATGGTATTATTCTTCGCTGGTATCAGGGTTGCAGTCAAGATATTCCGATTATATATTTTGCCTCCCTCCCCTGGAAATATATCCTTGTACTCCAAAGAACGTGGTAACGTCCGGGTGTGCCGATTGTTTGTATGAACAAAGTTCTTGATTAGTCTGACTGTTTTTTCTTTGTTTTTTTTTTCAAGCAAAGTACACATTTTCTATCTGAAGAGACGAATTTCCATCCCCGCTTGAAATCACAATGTGCGCTTTATTTGGTTTAGAAATCAGTACACAGTATATTGAAATTGGCAAAAAAATGAATACCCATACTGACATCATCATACTTTAGATTTCTTCAAAAAGATAATAATAATCCAAGGAAAAATGCAACTTTTGATTTTTATGGTTCATATCAAAGACTTGGTTAAGTTTTAAATAATGATTTTAAACTATAACTTGAAGAAAGTAAGAAAAACATTTCATGTATCAATGAAGATGTAGGGGAGAATTCACCGTCTCTTCGAATGAAGACGTCTTTAACAGCCCCGATCGACCTGAGAGAGGTTTTCCTCCTTTCATGAATGAATTGTAAACATTTCACAGTTGAAAGAGATTTTCAATTCCATTGCCGTTTGACGCAGATTCCTTTCATCTTTGAATTGACCAACAATACGTCCTTTTTTGAAATGCGATAATCTCCATGCTCCTTGAGAACGAGACATTTTGAAGTGGTTGTGCAGTTATTTTTCGTGGATTTCTTTAGTAAACTGGGCAGTCGCCATTGAGTATATTTACATTAAATGTCAAACCTGAGTGAAATAATGGTATTTATTTAAATGTCATTTCTCTGTATACATAATGCATTATGACTATCCTAAATAATACGGTTCGATAATTATTTTATAAAACATTTCTCAAAATGATGCAACTTTTGAAAGTAAGCTGGTCCGTTTGAGATGATTGCTTTGTTGATACCTATTATCTATATGCTTATTATACGGTACAATGCCACTGTATAAACACAAATATGGATATGTCATAAAAATAATATATATATTCAGGGTTGGTGAAAAGAAACTCTCTACAGGAAATTTGGACAACGTAAGACTATTAATTGTCCCCAAAATGCGACATTTACCTGAGTTACGAATAATTTCTAACGGGAAGTCGAATTTCACTCACTCGTATATGAAAGTCTCTGACATGACTAGTGAAAGAGAGCAGCAAGATTTAACGATTCGGAAACGAAGACACGATGTCTTCCAACAGGAAAATCTAGTGAAGACTTCTAAGTATACTTCAACATTCCTGGGGACTTCTTTATTCAAGGAATATAATGTTTCTGTTTTCACCGAACACAAAGGTTTTGCCCCTACAACCATATATGCGTGTTTTAAGTACATTTGTGATTCTGATTTTTGATCTTACTATGTATTTTAGCAATATTATTGGCTTCGATCTTTTGAAATTGCATTCGACATCTCTGCTTAATATTCACAGCAGAGAACACACAGTGACTGCTTGTTTTTCATTCTCCGTGGAATATGGCTTACTCCGTAATTTAATGGAGATTTTTCTATTTTCATGTAATGGAGTAGGCGAAATGACCCATTTCTATGTGAACTGAGTCATGCCAGAATACTTGATGCATTTGTTGATGAGAACGTTTACCCAAGGTTAAGACTGGCTCAAATCAGTTGAAAGGTTTTGAAGCATTTCAGGTAATTTTGTTGAGCAGAGCTGCTAAAAAAGTAAGAAATAATACATAGCTTAAATATGTTAGATATTCTTTCATAACCTCAAAGTAAAATTTTCTAAAAACATTGAATCGTTAAATCTGAAAAAAAAGCTATTCAGAAACTCATTTATGCAAGTTGCCATTAATACGTTGCAACGTTCATAGAAACATATTCTGTGGAATACGTGTGCACGTGCTGATTTTGGAAAAATATGATTTTCTAGAAATTCTCAATAATTACAAAATATTACTGAGCAGACTACTAAATATAACTAAAAATAAAAACCTGAACTCAGCCATTGGTCCTTGAAAGTTATATTTCCAGCAAACGAACGCGTGTGCGTATTTCGCAGAATATTTCTTTAGAAATGTCAGCCATTAGCTACTTATGCAAGCGATGTCATGTCCTGTTTTTGTCAAAAAATATTCCAGCTTTCAGAATATTTCTTGTCGGTAATCTATAAAATAGATCCGAAGGCATCACAGAGGATCTCTAATCCTATGTTTTATTTTTAAACACTGTATTTTTGACGTGAGTCTATTCTCCAAAATTACTACTTTTCAAGTTGGCCATGATTTTTTACGGGAATTACTTTCGTCTCATGGCTTAATTTCATTTTATCTAAATATGAAGAACCCAGAAGACATTTGATTCGTCATGCAGTAAATAATGTTGGTTCTTGTTATGAATTACATTTCCAGTTCAGTGAAAATGCACAGTACTGAATTTACTTCCATTTGAAATGACGTAGTGATGTTTTTAATATTATTCCTCATTATTTTCACTTTTTAAACATGTGCTAAATAATTGACTAATTATCTTTGGAATATGATTAAACGAATATCAATCGCTTACATTGATTAGTCTTAAACATAGTCAACAATCAGAATGAAGCATGCGATGATAGAAACTAGCTGAAAATCCACCCTACGGTTGGTTTTCATCTAGCTCCTGCAGGGGGCCTAAATCGGGACTTTGGTGCTCTTGAGAAATCAAACTGTTTTTCGGGGGGTGGGGGGCTAGTTCATTACTTCTGGCTGCATTGCTCGCAACGGCTATTTAGAGGTCACTTATAGATAACCGGAATCAGTATATATATATATATATATATATATATATATATATATATATATATATATATATATATATATATATATAGAGAGAGAGAGAGAGAGAGAGGGGGGATAGAGAGAGAGAAATCAGATAATTTTCATCGGGGAAAGCGCAAACACAATCGGGCACAAAGAGTTCAGTTTGGCATGATACTTACATTGTAAATCGAGCCAAAACTAAAAACTTACAATGTTTCGGAATTAAAAAAAAAACAAAAACATATTCGCAAAAACACGCTTGAGGATCCACTTAGTTCATCGAGAAAGTTTCACGGGAATATGTTGTGTGGTTCCTGAGTTATGCTAATGCAGACGGACAGACAGGTATTTTGTGATTTATAGTATGATGATCATCTTGGTGACTAAAATCGGGATAGGCTAAGCCGGGAGTAGTACGCAGGGGAGAGAACCATGAAAGAACACAAGCACCAGTCGTCGATCGACCTTGAATCTGTTTCTTTAACACAACCGTGTGAGATGATTGGTACAGATTTTGGTAAATTCCTTCCAAGGAAACCATTCCGAGCTTTGAAATAGATAATTTGGACCAAAGGATATGTTTACATAGACGTCTTCACCATATTTAAAAGTAAACAACTGTGTTCGACTCATCCATAAAGATAACTAACTTTTGTGTAATGAATGGAGATATGGGCATAAAAATCATACTCAAGGTCGAAATCGGTTTTTAAAAAATATATAAGAAAAAAACATCGGAATAAATTCAAGATGAAAGAGTATACTGAACACATTGAACTTGAGATTGAGGAATAAATTTTCAAAATGTAATGAGTTTCATTAATTTGGCTAAGAGTTATGCAAATTCCAAATTGTGTGATCTGGCTTTCAAGATTGATTTTCATTTTAACCATTAAATTCTTCAACGATCGTAAACCATTAGAGAAAAATCAAAGAAAAATCAATGATTGCGATAAGAATGAAAATTTGTATAAATCATTCACCAAATAAAATAATTATGAAATTTTTGTCCTTTAGAGGAGAGGTCGAAAGTTCATAATGAGATAAAAAGATTAATAAGATAGAGGTGTTTTTATTGACATTCAAAAAACTAAAAAGCTAAAAAAGATAATTTCCCAATCAATAACTTCTCATGATGCTAAATTTATTTGATGGTCACAGGAAGCCGCCAATTTTCCTTTGAAGTTTGGTTGTTAGCTTTCAATAAAAATAACAATAAATATCAAACAGACCGGATCTTTTTTATGGACATTATTTTCATAATCCGTGATACATCTATAAGGAAGATTTTCTGTAGTACTGATAATCTGATCTTCAAAAAACACACATGATAGCCATCCTCTGTTATTAAAACTTGTGTCAATTCCTGATCCTTGAGATTGCCTTTCTGCCTGATTTCCATTGCAAAAATTCGAGTATCGAGAGTCGCCATAACAGATTTTCGGTCAAAATTAGGAAATTCGTCACCCCAACCTGAACCACGTGAGATACTTTGTGCAGAAAATAACTAACCACAGGTGGGGAGTTATGGCGTGGTAATAATGTCAGTGGGCAATGATAAAGAAAAGCCGAAGCCATGCCTATTTATTTTGGTTCAAATGCAGTCGGTGCTAAAATTGTTTCATTTTTCCTACTTCTAGAATTAGCCGTGTTACTGTACATGTAATAATTAAATTGAATGTGAGTTTGGGCGTAATCTTTATTTATAAAAGCGAATGTATGTATGTATGTATGTATGTACGTATGTATTTTCGAAAATGTGAGTCACATTTTTGCACCTAGGAAGCTGAAATTAGATTCTGGAATACATCTTATCACAGCGAAGATCATGGGCTATGTGGTGTTGATAACCAAAGGTAATTTCAGGTCCTTTATAAACCATTGTCGCTATTTCTAGCATAATGTTGAGTTTGCTATCAAGTGCAAAAATGGTTTTTGGCCTCACTAATGCTAGGGTGGATAATTCGACAGAATAGGTGGTGGTGTCATTGAAAGTCACCAAATGTCAATTTTTGATCTAAATAGCCCTTTTTTCAACCATATTGCAACCAAATAATGATATTTTGGGGGGTAAGTTGATACGTGCGGTTACCTTAGGCAGAATAAATGATAGAATAGCTGGTGTTGACTTTCAAGGTCACTAGGGGTCACCAGAGGTGAAATTTGGATTGAAATATCTTTTTCAGTGTGTGTGTGTGTGTGAGAGAGAGAGAGAGAGAGAGAGGGGGGGGAGAGAAAGAGAAGAAAGGTCGACCTTTTTCATACACTAAAAATCGTTATCATAATTTTCTGGTTTCATGTCCATACAGCATTACTTTGGTTTGAAATGCCTATTCGTGTCGGAAATTTGTTAGACTGGGTGTATCAATTTTTGTGTATGATACAGTCGGACTATTTTCCTCGTCTATATGTTCATTTATTCACAACGTTTCGGTCAGGTACCCTCCAGCTTTTGTTGGGTGTTCTTGGTTCTAGAATGGGGAATCACTTCCTAGAACGCATATTGGATTAGATACGTCACATTCGGTTTTTTTTTTGGTTTTTTTTTATATATAATCTGATTTATGGAGTTGTGTTTCGGTTCAAAATTAAAAGTAGCTTCCTTCTGAATAGGAGATATGTTTTGGTGACCTGTGTACTTTTTCAGATATAGCCTTTTCGATCAGAGGTTTCCAGATGGTATTTTTATCGATGCTTGGTCCTCTAAATGGTTCAACTGAACAAAGTATGTGCACCGCTTCATCCTGACATCGTATTCGCAAATCGTTCTTAGTGTTTATTATTTGGACTTCATCCCATAAGGCCTGTGTCCTCTCCCTCTCCTTCTATGCATGATTAATGATCAGCCATGACAGATTTTAACGTGTCACCGTGTGCCACAGCCCTCCTGTATCTTTCAATTTTCATCTTTACGGACCGACATGTTTAGCTCTTGTCATGTCTTTTTTGTTCGTGGCATTGATTCCAATGATCCAATAGTTATAAGTCTGAACTAGATGAACTTTTGACCTACATCCCTTCATTGAACTATACCAGCAAGTTAGAGTGAGTAGTAGCTATTGTAATATATATGTATATAGTTACTAATCTTTGGGATTTTATATCAAATTCTTCGATTGAATATGTTGTTCGCCTACTCAAAGAAAATGTTTCAAATTTTCATTAGTATTCAGACCAATAACGTCAGGGTAAGTTCGCATCGGTCAGAGGTTAAAAACTATGACAACGGATTCAGTCACCGTACTTTTTTAAAAGTAGTTTTATGGAAAATTACTGACGATTCCTAAAATAAAATTCCATTTACAGTGCAATAAGATCAGGTATAGTGTAAAAATGAAAAGCAAATCCCTTTGGACATCTTTTGAGTAACAGTTATTAGTGAATAATTAATTTGCTCAACATAAACCAAATAGATTAATGAAGAAAAACAGAAGAAATTCTGTAAGCAAAATTTCATTGATATTGATGCAGCATATAACTGCTTCAAGAATGCAAAACATTCTATATTAATGAATTATCATTTTAGCAACATCTTTAGTGCATTCAGTTGTAAGACTTA
>OY735202.1:53392850-53460350 GCA_963457665.1 Thysanoteuthis rhombus
ATACATGCGTCAATATGCGTATATACACAAATTCATGTACATATACATGACTGTAAATAGATAGATATATAGATATATTGATGAAACTGCATGCATAAGTATACGCATATACATACATATATATATATACGCATTTGGATGTGTATATATGTACACTTATATACATATAAATGTTCGCATAAAAGGATGCATATATTCGTATACATGTATATACATATACATGTATATATACATACATATACTCACACATACATGTAGCGTATAAAGACAAACATATATATTTACACATATACATCGATACAGACATGTAAACATACATACACATTCATGTACACATGTATATCCACCAATATATGCACATGCATATAAGTTTGTATTTGCATATGCAAATTTACATCTATGTATACATTTAAACACATACATACATATACATCCGAATATATGTGTGCATACATATATTTACATGCATATATATATATATATATATATATATATATATATATATATATATATATATATATACATATATATATATATATATGTATATATATTTACACACGAATATGTATAGATACATTTATACATACTAATACATATTCCAAAATATGTACATACAAATATATAGATATATACACGCGTACGTTACATATACATATATATTCACTTAAATTTTCATTGTAAAAAATGAAATTTATAAAAATGTTTGGACTATATATACATATATACATTTATGTATTCACATATATAAGTATATATACACATATATATATATGCGTATACATGCACACACTAGTATAAATACATATATGCACATATATCAATGACGCTCGTATACACTTTTTTACATAGAATTATGCATTCATATATATACTTTCATATGTATATACATATATATATATATATATATATACACACACATATATATACGTACATACATATATACACATTATATACATATGTGCACAAATATATACACTAATATACATTTATATACACATACATATATATACACACATTCATATTTATGTGTACATATATGTATACTCACGTGTATATACATCCAGACACACACACACATATATATATAAATATATACATACATATATACATAAATGAGCATATATATATATATACATACATACATACATAAATGAATAAATATATATATACGTATACATGCATGTATATATATATACATACATACATGGACACACACATATATACACATATATATATGTAAACGTACATTTACATATAAATATATGTATATATGCATATATATACACACATATATATATATATATGTATACATATGTATATCATATACGCATACATGCGTAGACATACATATATATATACATATGCATACATATATATGCATACATTTATATATACAATACTTATCTATGTATATATATGTATATATATATAAATTTATACACACACATGTATGTGTATACTCATATGTATACACATACATATATACACGTATATATACACACATATACGCACATACATATATATACATATACATACATGAATGTACTTGTATATACATATATATGTGCATATTTATATACATACTTATACATACATGCATACATATACTTATACATATATACACGTATGTATTAATGTATATACACATGTAATATAAGAATATACATACGCATATATGCACATACATGCATATATATGTACATACACGTATATTCACATATATATATACACAGACATATATGCTTGAATATATACAAGCATCTATACATATATATTTATGCATATATACATATATATATACACATATATGTACTTATATATACATATATTTATACACATATATATATATATATGCATATATACATTTTTATATATATATTCATAGATATATAAACGTACACACATATATATACGCATATATACATGTATGTATACTTATATATGTACATAGATAAGCATATATTTATAAACACAAATATACGTGTATATATATATGAACACATGCTTATTCATATGTATACACACATATACATATACATATGTACGTACATATATATATGTTTGCATTTATATATATATATATGCAAGGTAGAAACTTATGTGCTATTATCTCTGCTGTTACACAGTTAATATTCAATTTGATTTAAACCACGTAAATAGAAAAAACGATTCGAGAAAATGTGGCCACTGTAGGGATCGGACCTGTTTCCCATAGGGTAACTGCTTCAACGTTGTGATGATCTCACTATTGAGGTTAACAGATGAATTCAAAGGCTGAAATGTCCGTTTCCACACAAAATAATATTTCACTGCTTATTTATTGAATGCATTGTGATGGTTGATAATTATCACACCGTTGATCTGGATCGAAAGATTATACAGTTCAATTAAAACTCAACAAAGATAATATATTCCAATTTTCTGATTCATCTGCACTCATAAGGCTGCATTTTCATTGATTACTGTTACAATTTATTCAATTAATTTAATCAGTCCCATACTTGAGTAGGGTTACCTATTGATTTATGTATTCTAAACAGAGGTAGCGAGAGGAGGTAGGAGTGAAATGTTGCGAATTTTCTCCTTGCATTTAAAGCCTGTTAATTGATAATTATACCCTCAGCCAGGATGTAACGCAATTGTCTCCAGGTGCCCTTTCTGTCTCTTGGCGCTGAGCACCCTTGCAATGCCACAAACCTCAAATTACCTGAAAATTCTACACAAAAGTATTCAATAAAAGCCTTCAATGAATCAGAGCGTGAAAATTAACCCTTGATCTTTCACTGTAGGAATGCCAAAGCCACGAATATCCCTTGTTACCCCGATGAGCAGAAAGAAACAGATGTTTTGAACTAACTATAGAGACACCAGTTGCATCAAGTCGCCAGATGTATTGAGCTGCCAGTGATAAGAGAATCCACTACTAATTAGTTGTAAAGCAAACATGCTACGTAGTTAACTGTAGTGTACGAGCGCTCAGGGCTTCAGACGCATGAGAGACTTGATGCTACACTTTGAAGTGATGGACTCGTTTCTTCAACTAATCTGGCTTACCTAGTCTTTCATAAATATCACGTTCGTGGAATATGTAAAACTCATATACTGCGTCAGCTTACGAATCATGTTCTAAATATTTTCTTAATTAATGAAATCAAATCAATACTGGATAAAATTAATTAGAAATGTTTTGTTTGAGATGCTCTACGAATATATACATCAAGTGAGATACTTTCTTCGTTTTTTCTTCGTATGTAATCATTTCAAATTCAATACATTTGGTCTAATATGTACACAGCGATATATAAAATTCTATAGAGTCGCGTACGAAACATTATGATATATTTTGCAAACACCGAAGGAGGTCATTGTGCATAGTAACATTGATCCGGGTTACTCATAAAAGACCTTCAAGTATTGATTTAAACAAACACAATGAAGAACCTGGTCAATTCATGCATAAACTACTGTAAAAAAAACTACTTTTTTCTGTTATTGAATTCATTTCACTGTCGACCATCTCCACATAAGAAAATAGATCTCTCTCTCTCTCTCTCTCTCTCTCTCTCTCTCTCTCTCTCTCTCTCTCTCTCTCTCTCTCTCTCTCTCAGATTTCTTGCTCCTCGAGGCTTCATTTATTTAAAAGGAGGCGAATTTTCTCTCATTGTTACTGAAAAAAGGCATTATGTTCACGGTTTTTAAAGCTTTTTTCTTCCAAACAGGAAGATGGATTAAGTGTTCTTCATAGTAAACCAATCACCATAGTGCCTGTTATCATTTGCCCCGACCACCACTCCTTTTGACCTAGAGTGAGGGGGGTTGAAAGATGGAACCTCACAGTTAATAGAATATAATGGTGCGGTATAACTGTTTTATGTAGCGCCAACATGACGTATCTCTATAAAAAGATGGTATTATTCTTTGCTGGTAACTGGGAGGCCGACAAGATATAATCGGAATATATCCTTTTGTCCCCCCACCTTCAACTACGCTGGGAAAGTGGCAGCAGACACCCAGGCCTGTAACACAGTCATACGAGGTTAGAATACATTAATTCATGATAGATAGATAGATAGATAGATGGATAAGTAGATAGATAAGTTGAGTATTTATTATTCTAATGTGTTATTTACTATTTTTTCTTCAAAAGTTTCATACATGGGGGAGGGCGAGAAAGATAAAGAGAATGAGAGGGTGGGAGTGCGCGTGTGTGTTCAGGAAGAGAGATGAGATGAAGAAGTGCAGAAAGAAAAATAAAGGTTGCAACCATCAACCTCGAATTTATTCATTCTCATTTGCCTTTCTCTCCCCCATACTTATACATAAGCGCATAAAGGGCATTTAAACATTTATTTTGATGAGCTCTATATAGGTATACCTTGATAAGTACGTTGAATTCGTTCATAAATATTTCGTACAGATCAAAACCGCGCTGTTCAATGTCTCATATTTATTTTAATGTATCCCTTACAGATTTGAATGAGTTACGTTGATTTGTGCAACAATACCTTGTACTTACTACATTGAAGCCTGTACAAATCAATACGGCACCATACAAGATATTCCTGAATACACATGTGTACGTCTGTGTTTTGCAGGGCTGGAAATGGCGGGGAGATTCAGCAGCGTACAGTGTATATCTACTACTTGATTTACAAGTGTCTTGCCTGAACTATGTCTAATAATAAAGACATTAACGCTTACCTGATTCCCAAAACCAAGCCTTACCGTATACCTACTTCAGAAAATCAATTTCTATTACTGTTGCTATATATATATATATATATATATATATATATATATATATATATATATATATATATATATATATATATATATATATATATCGTACTACTCTTATATCTCTCTCCATTGTTCATACATCACAAAGACCTATAAAAACGATTGTTCTTATGCATGAACAGTCACATTATTTGTGGTAGAGTTACCAAGAGGAATATACTGGAATGTTCAAAAGAACGTGATAGACAGGTTTCACAATTCTTAAAATACGCGAATTTTCGGCTGCCTCTTTTTATATTTGATTATAAACTTTTAGAAATACTTGAGAAACATAAGACCAACCGATGCTGGATATTCGCGTTTATGCATTTGTGACGAATAAATTCATCAATGAGAGCTGATATACCAACTCACGTAGTGATATGAATGTGAATGTGTGCATGAGCATATGGGTACACATATATATTGGCACAACTGTGAAATTGCGTGCATAATAAAGGTATGAATGTATGCAGTTTAGTATAATGACTCAGTAAAACGTTCCACATGAAATTATATATATACATGTGTGTGTGCAGGGTGGATGAAAAGGAACGCCCTATTGGAAATTGGTAATAACCTTATTATTTATTGGTCGATTGTAGTCAAACTAGCTTTATTTTCGATCATACAATGGTAGACTGATATGTTGAAATTCAGCGTTGGCACCGGTGTTGTCCGCCAATTTCTGCAAGCTATTTGGTATGGCATCGGCAGAACTTTGCAGGAAGTCCGGTGGTGTATTAGGCGTGACATGTCGAATGCGTTCCTCCAGATGATCCTGGGTTTGTGGTTTGGTGTCGTACTGGTGCACCTTCAGCCACTCCCACAGAGAGAAGTCACAGGGCCTAAGGTCAGGGCTTTGCGCAGGCCATTCATTTCCAACAGAGAGTTCATTTCCACCCAATATATATATATATATATATATATATATATATATATATATATATATACGCATCCCTGTAACAATTCGAAAGTAAAGCGTTCCTATAAGAAAGTATCGTTAGGTGAATTTTTTTTTAGCACTTCCATGCATACCCACACATAATGATTATGGTATGTTTGGCTGTTGGAGACGTTGGAGGCTCTGGTGCTGGGTAGTACAAGCGACTGGAGTGTTGAAGTGAGAGAAAGAGGGACAGAGGATGCACGCTACTTCTATAACACGTCATATATATATATATATATAACACATCATTATCATCTGTATGGACGTGTGTGTGTGCACGCACGCTAATAAATTACAATTTTCCAGTGTTTCAACTGCATTTGTATGTGTGAGCAAAGCCACTCTATCTGAAATCTCTCTTTCACTGTCTCCTATTTTCATCCTCCTTTTCTTCTCTTCTTCTTTTTTTCTGCTATGCGTTCTGGCTTGAATCTTACGAACGGTAACACACTGGCCCACACCCCCTTGAGCAATATTCTACGTGATGGACCAGGGGTGACTTTTTTTTTCAATTCAAGTGCTAAGAATTAAAAAAAAGTCTTATTTCAAACTATTGCAAAAATTCAGAATACTGTCTAATGCTTATAAAATTTACTGTGAGAATTATTTTTTCGAACTCTTAGCCTACTACGATTGCTCCAGCCACTCCCACGAATACCAAGCCACACAACGGATGTTTCTTTAACTTCGAATTATATGTGAAAAAAAGGTCACAGTTTTACACCTAATCTCTGTAACATTGATTCCATTTCCGAACTTTCGTGACCTTTCAAATGGACGTTCATTTGCTGGAATGATGTTCATCAATCTTTCACAACTTGATTTATGTTAGAGTCGGTGAGAAACCTTGTTTCTATCACCATAAGTCCCCAATGAAATCCATATTTTCAAAACAGGAAATATAACTAATGCAGCTTGCATCCCAATGAAGACTACTTCGGAGGACCAGAAGACTCAAGTGAGGTAACAGGATAGGAAGACTCATTCTAAAGTATTTATACAATTGAAGGAAAGGAGTAACTTTGAAGAAAGGCAATTAGATAAATCAAAAATACACCTATAAAACCCTTCATACCCAAGTGGTAAAATTATCAATGATTGTAGATGCCAGTATCCCCTCCCGTTGCTGAGCATGACTTCACTTTGAAAAATATTGACAGTCCAGTATTCATGGAGTAAAATGATAGTTGGTGCACACACGCTTCAGTAATTCGTAATCCAGGTTTTGCTTTACTTATTCGTATTTCCGATTCCTTATGTTTTCAGTAAATTCTCAAATATTTCTCATAAAATTATCTGATAATCTATTGACATTTTTAGATTTTTATCTATAGACATCAATACTGATCCAGTATATACGTTACTTTCCCTTTTGATTCTCAATCTTCTTGGTTCAGACGTCTGGTCCTAAGATTTGCAAATTACTGGATTCACTACTCGTCATGTTGGTTTCGAAATAACATGCATGCCTTTGTTCAAATCCAATTGAAAATCTCCATAAACTTTTTTCACTATCAAGAGAAAATAAATCGAGTGTAGATTTTGTATGTTATCTAAAAGACAATGTACTTGGGTACGATCATCAACATACCTATACTTTTTATCATATTTATTTGTTTAAAGTGAACGAAGTCGATATATAAATTATTCATACAAAGCTTATGATCGCTCCAAAAGCGTTTGTCGGTAGCAACACCAACCAACGCGGCTAATATATATTTATGATGCACCAATTTATAATTTCACACACACGCACACACACATACACAGTCACATGCATACACACACACGAACACACAGTCACATACATACAGAGACTCGGACATATACGCACCGACATACACACGGATGCACTTACGCAGAGAGACACGCAGTAACATACATTAGTATCTGTGTGCGTGTGTTCCTCATTTCTCCTTTTTCTACTTTTTCTATCGATCAAATCCAATTTGCGGTGATGAGGATTTTTTCGACACATACTATGTACATATTACTCAAGTATATACCTGTATTCGTATGAACATATATATTTTAGCGTGTGTGTATGTGTATATGCATTTATACTACTACACCAGCACACACTATTGCACTCATTGTTTGCAAGATAGCGACACTCGCCAGTTAATGTATTCATCACTCAATGTTCCGTGTGTGTGTCAGGGTTCTCAGGTTGACTCAGCCCAATAATTTATCACTTGTGTTTGTAAATGAAGCATAAAATGTGTCATTTAGAGTGATGACCACCAAAGAAATTTTATCCTGGTCATGGCTAAGTTAAAAATACACACACACACACACACACACACACACACACACACACAGAGCGGTGTATATAAAGCCTGGGAAGCTTTACAGCTTTACGAACTAAAGAAGTTGCTGAACATTTTTATTTTTCTTATAAATATACGAAGTTGAGTTTTTTTTTTCAACCCATTGCATTTAAGCTGTCACTGCGCGATCAAATCTATTCTCCACACACACACACATACACACACACACACACACACACATATATATATATATATATATATAGATAGATAGATAGATAGATAGATAGATATATACACAAGTGCATATATTCATATTTTTACCTCTCTGAGCTCTGTTTAATACCGAAGTTTCCTTTCTATTTGTTCTTCTGGTGAATTATTATGATAATAATAATAATAATAATAATAATAATAATAATAATAATAATAATAATTATTATTACTATTATAATAATAATAATTATCATCATCATCATTATTATTATCATTATTATTATTATCATTATCATTATTATTAAGAACTGATATTGGCTTAGTGCAATACAAAGCCACAAGTGTAAGCCACTCATCGAAGATTAAACTCTCCACACTCATGTACTGGCTAACAAGCTAATTATTGCACCCAGTAGGCGCCCCAATTATTGCCGTTTTCGCTGTTGTTGTTATCATTGATGTTGTAGCGTTGACGTAAATAATGAGATAAGATTGCACCAATAACTATTTGCAGCCAACTCGCGTATCTGCCCCTATCCTTCTTGTAGACAACATGCAGTTTGCACCTATGCACATAGCTCTGTTAATCGCTCATATTTGTTTGCTTCATACACGCACAGATACTGCACAGATACGGAATGTGTCAACGTCAAGTATCTATTTATCAAATAGATAAAAATCAATATTATCGGAAGAAATGTGAAAGATGAAAACTACTAAGGACATGCCGGGACTTGGAGGAGAGATCATTGATTCAATTGCTTCGTAGCCGCATGTTGCTGTTAACCTTGTTCATTGATTTTCGTATGTCTTCTATTTCTCTCCGTCTTCCACTATTCTCTGCAGTGGTTACACTGCAACAATTATTGTACTGGCGTTTTTTTACTATCAGCTTGATAATAATCATTCCCAATTTCAACTCCAGTACTACTATTTATTACTGTTTAGTAAGATCTTGACAGTCACTTGGATTTTTACTTTTTGTGTGAAACGCTTCAACTTGGGTTTTTATTCACTATATGTTTTTTAGTGAAATAGCTCGATCTATATCATTTGAGATCTTTAATTCAGATACCTATCCAGGTATGCAATCTATCTTTCTATCTATCTCAACATTTTTCAGTGGGCTTTCTCTGCAATGCAACTGATCAGTCTATCCACTGAATAATAATAAAAAAAGAAGTTTTTTTCTCGCTCACATGAATTTCTCGTACCAACAGGTAGATATCCAGGCGTCTACTATGATAGAACAGGCATCTCCCGACATAACGCGGTTCGTTATCGCGTCGTTCTTGACATTAAAGCGGGTGGTTGGTGGATCCCAACATTTTTACACAAGTCAAAAAAAAAAAAAAAATACAGATAAAAACAGTATTTTTCAATTTCCCTTTGAACCCATGCGCCTATGTTTCTGGTTGAGCGCTATTTGCTACAGAGTACCAAAATATCATTCGGACTGAGCGCTATTTGATACGATTTGATATGCTCAGCCTGAAATATCTGGCATCAAATGGGCTTACGCAGCAGCTTACGCGTTGAAAAGGTCAAACCCATTGATGTAAATACGTGAATATTTTCTCTTTGACCACTGAAATTTGGTAAGCTTTATGATATATAGGAGTTATCTTGCTAAAAAAAAACAAACTTGAGAGTGTGCGTTTTTTGTTCAAATTTTACTTTTAAATGACAAATGATGTTCGCTGTCTTTCATCTATCGCCCACCCTTGAATATTGCGGTTATCGTGGCTCGCTTACATCGCGGTTGATTTTTTCGATCCCAACAGCGTTATAGCGGGGGACGCCTTCAGTAGTAGTAGTAGTAGTAGTAGTGGTGGTGGTGGTGATACGTTTACTTAACAAATATCAGCTGTTGTTATGACAGCTATGCGTGCATGGAATTTTGCGATATACAAGATGTTAATAATGCGGCACTAATAGTGCTATGTGTTGCAGCAAGGAAGAGGCAGGTGGAATTCCAGCTTCCACCAAAACACTTTTAGAAAAAAGTAGCGAAAAACGTAGCAGTATCTGCTGCATTATTCAGAAATTAATCGACGCACAATTCATTGGTGCAACAACAGCTGATAATAGAGAAAAAGTAACGAGGATCGCAATGACTAGAGTTATGATTAGAATCAAGACAGATCTGGATATCACTCGATAGAAACAATCAGGTGACTAACGTCTTTTGGCAGCGTGTCGTCTGGGGTGTAATCAGTTAAAAAGTGGGAAAAGGAGTAATCAATATATAAGTTGCAACTCTTGCATTTTGTGGTGCAGTGATCATTAAATGAAGTCTGAATTTTCAATATGATAAGCATGGATGCTGCCGGACACAAATTAAGAGGATAATTTAGCATAATCTTTAATTGCAAAATAAACCCCATTATTTATTTATTTTTCTTCTTCTTTTTTTTCACAAAACCAAACAAAAACGATTTTTTTGACATAGGAAGAGGTAAATGTTGAAATTTTCATCCCTCTAGACCCATTAGTGCGGCCTATACGCGTGATACTTACATATATATCCGGCCAGATCAACTTTAAAGATTAAGAAACCAATGTTGACAGTTTTGGTTGACGGTTTCTAATATTTTGGTTAATACGAGAAAGAATAGAGCTGTTGCTTCTTAAATAGCCCGGGTAAAATGAGTCATGAGTGATATCAATCTTATCTTAAAGTAACCCTGAGCTGCTAAAGGCCAGTTGGGTAATTGTATAACAGAAATAAAATAAATTTATTTACTTGCCCTCTTAACGAAAGATCGAAATTACTGGCTCAGTTTACATATTATTTAGAGGGATCATAACATCTGTGATACCTGCATATATGAGTATACATCTGAACTCACACATATGAATGTATGTTATATGTATTCGCCTATATCTCAAAGATAACCAGCTTGGACGTTAAATCGCCGGTTCGACTAAGACAAGGATGTACGAATGTACGCATACTACTACTCACCTCAATTCATGAACGAGTGTCCATCCAATAAAAAAAAAATGGAAGATACAAGCACCAGATTTATCCAACTCATTTCGTGGATATTTCGCCCCTTCTGTGACAAATTTCCCACCAACCCAGCAGTCAGAAATTATGTCTGAAAGCCTGCAAATATCCCTAAAGGAACCGCAACCGCTTAAAAAAACACTCTGCAATAAAAAATGATTTCACCTGTTAACAGATCCGAAGCTGTCTTTCTTTTCTTTTTTAAATACCAATAGAGATAGGCAAGAAAGAATTGATAATTATACAATACCTTGCGACAGACTAATTGAAAGAAAATGATCTTATGGCTTTAATAGCTATGAATAAAGACGCAAATGTATCAAATGATATTCGCTCACAGTGTGCCCTTCAATCAATAGTTAGTTCCTCTTGTCCACAAATAATTATGTTAATTGCTTTTTATCGAAATCCATCGTTCCTATAAATCGGTTCAGATTTATTGATAAAATCTTAGTTTACACGCACTACAAATAATGACCAACTTTAAATTAAAATTATTGGATTATGCTACGTTAGTTATTCAAATCCTACACCTGGAGTGAATTGAAATTTCATTCTAAACATTTATTGAATGAAGATACAAAATAAATAAAAAAATCCCAACCCTAACGATACTAATCTTCGCCTGGTTTCCATTGTAAGTTAGTAAGTGCCCTTACGCTGGTCATGGTAACAGCCATCCCTGTCCAGGCTTCATATATCACCAATTTCTCGTCTTGGTGTCCTTCGAGGTTTTTTACGACATGTGAAATAGATTTAGAGGCGTGATACACCCTGTGGCCTCACACACTCCAGCATACGCTCTTATATCCATAGCTAGAGAGGTGGAGCCATGCCTTTCCCAAGGACATTAGTGCCAGATTCAATCGGAGTTAGAACGCAGCTTGCTCAGTTCATTTTCAGCGCTGTTAACTGATCGGACATCGGCACTCCTGTCTCCCTTGGGTTCTCTCAAAAATTGAAACATATATGGTAAGCGCATGAATAGCGGTCTAGATATCAGAAAGGAAGACTTCTTTCAATTCAGGCATTAAATTTTTTTCTATACTATAGAAATGAAAACATATAGTCGTTAAGCTATAATCCAAAACGTTTATCTAAAGCTACGAAGCAAGTTAATATTAGCAGTGTGAGTAAGGATATTAGCGACCTAACCACTTCTTCATGTGTAGAGTATGCACAGGCACGCGCTCTCTCTCTCTCTCTCTGTCTCTCTCTCTCTCTCTCTGTGTCTCTCTCTCTCTCTCACACACACACACACACACACACATATACACCGCGGGATGGGAGGAGGGCACACACACGCACACCAACAACAGCTATCACATATATCCGATATCCTTTTTAAAGGGACTTTCATCGATATCATTTAGCTCACCTATCCACGCCCATACCATGTGTTTAAGTTCAATTAATATCTGTTCCAATAACTATGAATACATACTGTATAATGTGGGTTAGAAAAGGGTATGCATACTATAGGATTCTCTCTCTTTGAAAGCATAGTTTCTTGATGAAAAATAACTTTAATTACTAACAATTGTGCTAGCTGATTGATTAGACATTTTCTCCGTTTGTTTCTATACATGCACTCATCAGTATACTTAAAGCTGATGAAATGAATTTTATTAAAAACACATGTGCGTACGACTACATATCTATTAATTTGATGATATGTAAATTGTTACAGAATATAACTGGCAATTAAAAATGGAACGTCGCAGTTCGATCAATTCTACAAGCATATATTTTTCTTTTTTTAAAATGACTAACAAAAAATTCATATTTTGGACACAGTAGATCTATATGCAACTATTTAAAGGGGTTTCTCTACATAGGAATCAGCGAGTAAATTCAAGTATCATTTTATCACAAAAATGTGAATTGGAAAAGTGAATGTAATTTTTCTTCAAATCCTCTAACGACTAGTTGAAAAGAGAACGTAGAAGGAAAGGGTTAGATGAAGAAAAGAGAAAAGGAAATAAATTTACTTACCTGCTAATATAAAAGCAATTCCAAAAAGTGAATTCATTTTGTTTCCGTGAGCCTGCGTTGAGCTACAAAAAATGACACTTTTTTTCAAGGTCTTTTAGCGAATCTCCTGGTTGTTGAATCTTTTAAACCAAACAACGGGGGAATAGTTACTTTGATTTTTAAAAAATAATTTTATATGTGTAGATCACTTTCTTTTCCTAACCAATATTTAGATTGGTTTATTTGGTAGAGAATTTTATCTACAAATCTTGCATACATGTACATATGTATGTATATTTAAACAATTGTGGCAATTTGTATTTTTATAGTATGTAAGAGTGCGCGTATGCGCTGGTTGAAAGGTATATTTTTCCGGAACTTGTAATCCGGTCTCAGTCTCAACTTCTTCCACTCGGTTATAGTGCTGTCGTGTGAGTGCGTGCTGATCGTTTTCTTTCCTACTGAAACTATACCGATTTTAAGAGCGTGCAGTTTGGTTGGCTGGTTGATTGAGGTGAGTGTGTGAGTTTGATACCTAAAGAAGAGGGAGAGAGAGTGGGACAGATTCAGTTTGTATGTGAAAGACACATGAGGAGGAAAGAGAGTGAGAGAGAGAGAGATCAGAGCGAATGGAGAAGATGAGCGTACGGAGAGGGAGAAGCGGAGTGAGGCGGAGGGGGAGAGTGCGTAAAAAAAAAGCTAGAATAACTGAATGAAAAAAGAAGGGAAATGAAGAGTGATGTACATATATAAAACCGTCATGAGATGTATGAGAGAATGAGGGGGGGAGAGATGAACTTTAGGAGAGAGAAGAAAGATAAATAGGCGAGAGAGAAGAGAATAGGTGAGAGTGAAGTAAAAGAATAAGAACGGGGGGAAAACGAAAGTGACAGATACAGAACACACCAAAATGGGATGATTGAAGGGAGAGAAAGAGAGAGAGAGGGGGTAGAGAGAAAGGGAGAGAGTTGACTAATAATATAAAATCTGCTGAAAGGGTAAGGAAAGTAAAAACGAAGAGAAGGAGAAAGAGAAGGAGAGAAAGAGAGAGTAGTATAAAAATAAATCAGATAGCAACGGTAAAAAGGAAAAGGCAAATGATATTGGAGGAAATTGATCGAATAAGAGTTTAATGGTATGAAAATGAGGAAGAAACAAAAGTGCATCAAATCATACGTCGACTCCTGCTGATGCTACCTCCGCCTACCTCCATCAACGGTTGGTGCATTGATGTGCGCTCTTATGAATTTTGTGCATGTATGATGCAGCAGACACACATATTAGGCTTGTGAAAGTGTCCCTTGGTGTGTTTTTGTGTGTGGGTGTATGGATGTCTGTCTGTGTGTGCCCGTGTATCTATAGGTGAGTGTGTTACGTTATTGCATTCTTTCAACTGTTCATTGCGCTAGTAATCGCAATGATGATGATTGCCACGGTAGGCACTTGATATCATCGTGGATTTTACAAGAAAAGAATGCGAATAAAATAACCGTAGCTAGTTGACACGAAAGATGCTTGATAGGGTACCAAGGATACCTGTACCAACATTAATAGATAATTCAAAACTACGGGGGGAGCTTCAACACGTATTTCTCCAGGGGAGCTTCAACACGTACTTCACGTCAGTGAGGATTTTGATAGGGATTTACGTGTATAGGTGCGTAAAGTTAATATTTCAAGGACGGATCCAGGGGTTACAGGGGCGCCCACCCCACTGCTCGGACAAATTACAATTCCGAAAAATTTGAACTTGGATTTAATAAATTTTGTAAACGAAAGAAAAAAACACCAAATAATCCCATGTAATCATAAATTAACCTTAAAAACAAAGCAATTAGCATATACATAGCCTACAGGCAGATGGAGTATAAAAAAAAAACTTCAACGCCCTCTTGCTCAAAATCCTGGATCCGCCCTTGTAATTTATTTATCTTTGATATGAAAACTATTTGCTGATTACAATGGTAATGACGTTGGGACAGTGCAAACCTAAGAGCACCAAAGGGATGCCGCTATTTTGCATAAATAAATGATGTTTGTTTGGTTTACCGCTGCTGTAGCCTAATGACGTTGTTGGTGGTAGTGATGATAACGATGACTGTGATGAGAGGTAGTCAGAGGTTTTCTTCGATGACGAATGTGTTCGATCGGTAAAAGATGAAAGTGATTGATGGGTGGGGAAGGAGATGTGGGTAGAATGAGGGTTAGAGAAATACAAATATAGAAAGAAGCGAATGAAATCAAGGAGGAAGGTGATATATGAAGGAGAGGTTGATTCTTTGGTTGAATGGATGAATTGATAACTACCCCACGAAACGAAGATGGTTACTGGTGTAAAAAGAGGAGGAAGGAACCAGAAGAAGAAGGAAGGAAAAGTGACGAAAAAGGTAACACAGGAAGCCTGAAAAAAAAAAAGGATGAGAATAGTCAGTCGTTGGGTGACAGAAGGAAAGGAAGGACGATTGAATTCATGAATGAATAAAGGAAGGAAAGAAGGAAGGAAGAGGAAGACAGATAAAATACACACATGCGAAAAAAAGAGACAAAAAATAAAAAGGAAAAAAAAAACGAAAGTTTAAAAAAAAAGAAGGACTGATTAATTTAAGCGAACGTTAGAGAATAAACCGAAATAAAGAAAGAGGGAAGAGTTAAAAAGGAAGGAAGGATAAATAAGGAATGAATGAACAAGTGGTGAATGAAAAGAAAGATGGAAAATCATTTAAAATAGATCGATTGAAAATCAAATGAATGAATGAATGAATGTCTGAAGGTTCTATACATCATTATCATTAAAAAAAAAGAAAGATGTTTCTACCTGTTAGAAAGGAAAAAGAAAAAAAAAGGGTTGGTCTTGTTCTTGTGAACTGTGCAATACACAAGAAGCGTAATGGTTCGTCGCATAAAGAGCAGATATTTAGAGACCTTGAGGTATAAGGGACCCTCTTTAATCAAAAGTTCACCCGAGAGAGAGAGAGATAACAATTAGTAACTCTAACAAGTGTTCTTACTCGAAGAATATATGCAATTTCGTGGATAGTCGCAGGTAGTCGACAGTTTACATAACCTAATCTTGGTACAATCGATCGGTGTTGCAAGATGAGATCATTCACCCATTCCCCCCTGAAAGATAGACGCTAGACAATCTTTTTTTCTTCTTGGTAATCTGCACATTCTTTTAGGTCAATTTTGGAAGAGTGCACGGATAGCAACTACATTGGCTGCTGCCATCTTATTTTTTTAATTTTTTTTTTTTGTTGAAATTCGAAGCTGTGTGAAGGCTTTTTCTTTCCCATACAGATAGTCTTAACTTTCAATTGACAGATCACCTCACCCAATACTTGATTCAAAATACCTCTCAATGTTATCCTGTTTTCCGCTACTGAATCACCCGCTCTTCGTAGATTAATGTTGATTGGTAGCGTTTTTACTTTCCCTAAGGTGAACTGGTATAATCTTTTCCAATCGAAAGAAACGTGTAAATCAATCTTTATCCGTTCTCATTGTCATTATGCACTCATATCAAAAACCATATTGTGGTTTACCTTGTATGGCAAAAGGTAACATATCTATTAATACTAGTACAAGTGTAAATCGATAAGTCTTTAGCCCGACAGTCATGGAGAAACCACAAGACAGCACAGTAAATCCGGGAAAAGACAAGAGTCAAAGACATCATAGAATCCATTAAAAATCTCAAACGGCAGTGGGCTGGCCATGTTGCAAGAATGGCGGACATCGAGACTCACGACATGGATCCCCCGTGATCACATGCACAACCGAGGTCGGCAGAATATTAGATGGAGGGAAGAGCTAGACAAATTCAGAAAGTACTGGCTCCGCAACGCCCATGATAGAGAAATGTGGCACATCCTGGGGAAGGTCTATGTCCAACAACAGACGTTAAAAGACTGATGATGATAGCAAAGTTGTTAGGTCTGGAAGTTTTACGAAAGGCACATCAATTCACTGCAAAAGTTATATGTAGTTTGGGGTTGATGCTGGAGATTATTAGGGTCATTTCTGGAAATTGTAACAAGTCACGATCGGTTGCAATCGCTGGCCATTTCCAAAACTCTCTAGTCTGTTTGTCCTACGATTGGAACCTAGAAAATAATTTGAGAAACATTTAGTTGGTGTCAAACTAACGAGAGAATTCAAAATATTTCTTAATCAACTTTTTAATGATTACATGGAGTAATTTATTGTTTCTTCACCGGTTGTATTTTGTAAGTAGAAATAAATCAGAGAACATATTTTCCTGTTTGGTTATGTTTGAAGTTATCGCCCCAGGCAACGCCCAATAAAGTATATGTAATTTACATATATAGGTATATGTATATATGTATATATACAAGTCTATGGATATGTTATATCCATATATGTGAATATACATATATTTGTACATGTTTCATCCATATATGTATATGTTACATCCATACATGTATATACTGCATACATATTTGTATATATGTATATATGTTTATATAGGTATTTGAGAAATGAACATATTTGGTCCAACAGGACATAACGCAATTCATAATTCATACATATAGATATAAATACTATACACATATATGTATATGTATATATATATGCATATATATGTATATGTACATATATATATGTGTGTGTATGTTATATATATATATATATATATATATATATACGTATATATATATATATATGGGGGTATATATACATATATATATGTATATATGTACATAAATGTGTGTGTATATATATATATATATATGTTTATTCTGTATATATGTAAATATAAATAAATGCATATGAATATATGCATATATAAGTATTAATTTATATTTTCATGTGTATATGTGTACATGTGTACGTGTATATTTATGTATGTGTACATATATATTTATATATATGTATGTGTACATATATATTTATATACATGTATGTGTATATATGTATATGTACATATATTCATATATGTATATGCGTATGCATATATACAGTAGAATGGGGATTTGCAGCACAAACACGTTTACGTTTCTGCCCTGTCTTCAAGTGAATGATAAGGTGTATTTTAATCTCCTGTTCAGGTGGGATGAGTTCCACTTTAAGTTATTTCTTTTTGGGCTTGTGTATTCCTGCTAATGGTAATAGATTACAAGCCAAAGATTTATTTCCACATGCAAGGATCCCTTTTATATGTCTTTAGTGGGTTGTACGGTTATCTTGGGTTTGGTCTACTTTTTCATGCCCAACTAATTATGTTGATTTGGTACTTCTTAGAGATGGCCCAGTAAAAAATATCCATCTTAGTTATTATTAGTATATCAATAAGTGGGTTATTGATTTATGTCTGCTAATACAAATTTTGAGCGGTGCCTGGATTCTAACGCAATTCTATTTTTTCAGTTTGATAAGTGTGTTCAATGTTTTTTGTTTTTTTTATTGGCAAAAGTAAGGATTTCAAATTTCTCAATCTGTCATACCTGGCAAGTATGACTCAAAATTTTGGCATATATATATGAAGCATGAACATGTTTTTGTAGCAAATACCCATTCTACTATATTTTGAGCTCTACCCTAAACCAACTTGATATTTTGAGTTGAATATATTGAGCACTGAAATAAACCAATTATACATCGGATATTGCATTATATTATATCATGTTGCGTTAAATCCCTGATTTGTACTGTATGCATATATATGTATATATGTATATGTTATAAACATAAGTATTTGCTATTTACATATATGTGCATGAATGTATATACACATTTATATATATATATATACATATATATATAGATGTATAGATATGTATACGCATATTCATACGTACGTATATATATATATATATATATATATATATATATACGCACATGTGTACATATTTATGTATGTATTATATATGTGTATATATACCTATGTCTACATAAATACACACACACACACATATATATATATATATATATATATATATATATATATATATATATATATATATATATATATACGCACATGTGTACATATTTATGTATTATATATGTATATATATACCTATGTCTACATAAATACACACACACACACACACACACATATATATATATATATATATATATATATATATATGTACGTATATGTGTGGATATATATGAGCATAAATACATATATATGAACCTATATACATTTATATACATGCATATTTATGTATATGTATATATGCACATAAACACACAGATATAAGTACATTCATACATATATATATATGTCAATATACATGCATATTTGTACAAATAATACATGTGTATACATATAAGCATAAATATACATATTTGTATATACGTACATATTTATATACATATATATGCTTGTTCATATATATACACATATATATACATATATACATATACATGCTTATATGTACATACATATTTATACATATATACATATGTATAAATACATTTATATGTATATGTATATATATGTATAAAAATAGACATATTTGGTCTTACAGAATATAAATTGTGTTGTATTGTAGGGAGATTTGTTTGAAATGATCTCTTATCGTTACATTGTCAGTATATCACTCAATTTAGACAGCATAAATAGAATGAGCCACTGGGAAATTAGATTCATGCAACAGCCCCAGATGATTTAAATTCTTTATAATGTGACAGAATTTATCAATTATATATATATATATATATATATATATATATATATATATATATATATATATATATATAATACTGTAGATGTTGTTTTTATAGTCCCTGTTCCGGGTTGGGGAGTAGTACCGTTCATCAACAGTGTTTTATCATTTTTATGTCTCCGTCGTGGATATTGGTATAGGTTTCGGCAAAGATGTCCTTGGATTTGGATAGGTTGAAATCCATGGTGTTGAATTGTATAAAGGTGTAATCTTTTTCTTTTTTTTTTTTTTTTTTTTTTTTTGCTTATTTTTGATGTCTCTATGGGCAGCTTCGATTCAGCCGAGATGTCGGATTGATTTGGTCACTATGTTTCATATATCCTCACCATAAAACTAGATTCGAAAAACATCGTACTGTACCGGGGCGACGGTCCACTATTTGTAGAAAACAGCAATGCACAATAATGTGAAAATATTGAAAATTACACCATAAAAGGAATGAAAAAATGAACTTGTAAACTTTGAACATGATAAAAAAAGTGAAATCCAATAGCAAAAAACAAACAAAGCAACATAAAATAAAAATGGAGGTAGAAAAATCATTTAGTATTCACCACCATTCAGCTTATAAGTAAAAAGTAACTGTGGTAAAATATTCATCCAATTAATATAAAAAACACTTCCCCTCCGAGTAACCCACTGAGTAAAATATCTAACAAGAACAAAGTGAAAATTAGCCCATTAAATAAGTACGGAAAACTTCAGTATACTCATCACAAAAAATCGAATATTGTATACCAAGCCAAATTACCAACCCAAGAAGAGAAATATTACATAGGAATATTGAAAACATCCATCAAACTTTGATTAGTCAATCATACATCATCCTTCACTGAAAAAATATATGAAAATAGTACATCACTGTCGATATATTACTAGAAAATGAGCGATAACAATTTTAAACCAACTGTAAAAGCGAAAGTATTAAAACAGACACACTTATGCCAGAATATTGGAACTCCATGCCACCTATGCCTAAATAAGATATTTGGAATACTTCTGCCAATAAAACTAAAAAAACAACATTGAACACATTTTATAAACTGGAAAAAATAGCGTCAAAATGCGGGCAGTGCTCAAAATTTCTATTAGCAATGATAACTCAATAATCCATTTACCTATGTACTAATGATATCTAAGATAGATATTTTATTCATAAAGCCTTATCAAAGAACTACCAAATCAACATGATTACCTTAGACAAGAGGAAGTAGACCAAACCCAAAATAATCGTATAACCCACTAAAGCTATAGAAAAGCGATCCTAGCATGTGGAAATAAATCCAAGATATCTAAGAAAGAATAAAACACTCCCATTGAGATAATGTAAACACTCATGTCATACACCCTGGCTTGTAATTTATGACCACCAGCAGAAATATACAGACTACAAATCAAGTAAAACAAATAAATAAAACAAATAGAACCCTCCTCCCACTTGGACACACCCATAAAATTTCCCAAACAGGAATCTAAAATATACCTTATCATTCGACTGTAGAAGCTAAGACAAGGCAGAAACATAAAAAGGTTTGTTTTGGGAATCCCCATTCTACTATATCCCTAGCTCTACTCTTAACCAACGTAACGTTTATGAAGTAAACCCATCATACATCAGATTTTGTATTATATCATGTTATATTGCATCCCTGATTTGTACTATATATATATATATATATATATATATATATATATATATATATATAAATTGAGAAATGGATATATTTGGTCCAAAAGAATGTATCATAAATTATAATATAAGAACTTATTTGAAATGTTGTCCTTTCGGTACATGGTTTAAATATCCCTCAATTTACACAACCGAAACAGAATAAACAATTAAAGAAAATAGTGCTGCTACAGGAAACATAAACGCGTACGTGTAGCGAATCCTTACCTCATTATACTTCAAGTTCTACTGAAAATTAACCAAATGTTTGATACTGACTGTATCGAAAAATTCATGAAATAAACCCGTCATACATCAGATATTGTATTATACGATGTTGCATTTTTGGTTTGTATTATATATATATGTGTGTGTGTGTGTGTGTGTGTGTGTGTATGTATTTGTATATACGAATATGTATATATACATATATGTATGTATATATCCATGTATTTATATGTATGTATGTATATACGTATACAGATGTATATACATCTTTATATATATATATATATACAGATGTATACAATATGTTTATATACGTACATATACGTATATATATATATATATATATATATATATATATATATATATATATATATATATACTCTTGAAGTAACTCATCCATTGTAAGCTTATGCAATGCTCTTCCATAGGAATAGAGCACTCCGGTGGATGGGGAATTTATGCGTAAATAAATATAAATCCTAAATTCAGCCCAATGACCTTCCAGTTCTGTAGCTTAGAGGTAGGATATCGGCCTCTGGGTCTGAAGCGAAGGTTTCAATCCTGCCTCGAGATACTGGATGGGATAATGGAAAGTCTATAGCCATATTGAAGAGTTGTAATACAACGAAACATCCGTCCGTAGATGATGCAACAACAATATATATATATATATATCATCGAACCAGAAAAGAACGACAGCTAATTGAACGAATTCAATTAAAAACTAACAACCTCTTTGATCGAAGTCGCCAATATGTTTAAATCAAAGAGCAAACAAACCATCTGTAGAATCTCAGAAGAAACCAAGAATCTCATAGAAAAATAGAAATCTCAAACGAGAAAGAGAAAAGTTTGAAGCAACTGAACTAAATAAAACCAGAAGATAAAGGAAGATACATGACAGCTGTCATTAAAACAATATTCGAAATGGTTAGGGGTGAAGAAATGAAAGAGAAAATAAAAAGAGAATACCTTAGAAGGATTAGGAAAATATTAGTGACCAAACTAATCAGCAGGAACTTTATGAAAGTAATGAACGCATGGGCCGTATCAGCAGAGAGATACGCAGGACCGTTTCTTGGATGGACAAAGGAATAACTTCAGTCAGTGGACCGGTGAACAAGGAAACTTATGACAATGCACAAAACCTTAGACCCCAGAGATTATACAGATAGACTGTACGTGAAAAAAAAAGAAGGCAGCAAGGGGCTCATCAGAATAGAGGTCTGTGTCTAGAGGGCCAAAGCAGGTCTAGAAAACACTGAAGACATCATGAAGAGTGCCCAAAGGAGCGCAACGAACAACCAAAAAGTAGAAAACAATGGAGCAGTACAGCAAACAAGGAAAGAAAAATGGGAACAGAGAAAATTATACGGAGAATTCAAATAAGAGTTACTGGTGCAAAGACTATGACTCCGCCTTCGTCAATATAAAACTAAGAAGACAAAGATAAAGAAAAGATAACCGGTCGAGAGAAGAGCTGAAAAATGGAGGTGGTGCCTTTTAGAGCCAGTGGCGAAAAGTAGCCTCGTTAGTAAATGTGGACTGGCTTTAAGTAACGTCCTTGGAGCTATGTATTTATTAGTACATATTTTCGTGCTAATTGTAACTAGAAATGAAATAGGGTTGCAACACAGTTTATGAAAATCAGAGTTACGGCGTAATTTGTTGAAACAAGCAAATACATAGAATATATCAGGTTTTATAAGAAGCTACCTGAACACCACCCTCCTGGAATAGAAAGTAAGGACTCAGTTTGACATTATAGTTACATTGTAAATAGATCCTTCCACTGAAACATTTTTGAAAATCCAAAAAGTCCAAGTCCTTTCCCTAGGTCCACTAAGTATGCATACCAAATTTGGTCAAGAAACGCTAATGGACCGTGAGTCAGGGTTCAGTTTTGCATTATAGTTTCTTGTAAAAGAACCTCTATCTAAAAACCGTTTGAAAAGATTTTTTTAAACCAAATTTTTCTCCCCCAGAGTTATCTAGGGGGCACAGTGACGGACAGGGCCAGTTGTTTTAAAGAGAAAGATAGAACTTAACTATTGCAGGTTGGCTTTATGTCATTTTTTCAACAACACTTTTGTGAGCATCATGCTCTATGAAATTCACATTCTTGATTGAATTTATTCTTTATTAATCTTGTTATCAACTGTTTTTACTATAGACGTTTAAAAAGTGAATATAAATCGCCTTAAGGCTATAATTTCTGCATAATTCCGTGCACACTTTACGTGATACGATAATGTTGAATTTGTCTCGTAGAGATTCATCATCATCAGCAGCAGTAGCAGCAGCAGCAGCCAGATGTTGCACTTAAGCCGAGACAGACGCCAAGAAACGAAGATGGCAGGTGTTGATTTGCGTTTTTTAATTTTCAATCTACTTATTTTGGGGAAATGGGTGAGTTTTATTGGTAGATTTAGTTAATCTATTCTTTATAAATTCTCGTAGGAGTAGTATGAGTTGAGGTGTCCTTTTCCTTCAAGTGTGACAATACTTAAGAAGATTATTATGAGTGTACTAATCTTACACCAGTCTTGACTGGTGGCTTCCACCGTCACATCAAATGATAGTAAGTCACTGCCCAGCAGTGGTGGATATGGGGCGGGATACGCAAGGGTACCACGTATATCTACTTCTTAATTTCTAGCCCCGAAGTATCATTTTTTTTTAAATACCCAAGGGGACTTTGCAGTATCTGGAAGCCCCAGCTGCACAGGTCCATTCCTCCCATCCCCGGTTTATCTCTTTATGGTTTCTGAGCATAAATCCTAGATAAAGCTTTACCTTATACCAATTTCTCAAAATCCATTTCCATTACTGTTCCTCAGTATTCAAATTTATTTTAGTAATACTATCGTCTGGATGGTTCAAGTTCTTCATTGGATTCTAAATTCTGGTAATTTATTTGCAAGCCTCTTCGCTGCTGTTTTGAGTGCACCAATAATGATGGTTGCAGCTGTCATAATTCTCTATTTTTTCCTGTTCTCTGGTGAGATTCAGATATTCTTTCTGGTGTCCACTTTCTTTCAATTTCAATCTGTGTTCTACTGGACCAACAACATCCACTACCCGACAATCTTTTTTTAAATTCTTGTTTGTAAGAACTTGATCTGGTCTCCTGTAGTAGCAATTTTCCTGTGCACCAGTAAGAGTATGAATATGCCCGCAGGTATCATTCGGATTTTCAAGCCATTATTTTCTTTTTTCTTTATAAAGTATCCGGTAACGAAGTTCACCCGCCGAACATTCAAGGGTTAATTTTAGACCTCTCGGCTACGTAGCTACTACCCATTCAAATAGCTAAACCAATAACATTTTATTGTTGGGAAATGCGTGATATTCACATCATTAAAATTAATATTAAGATTAATTTCTCCAATGACTTGTCTTAGAATAGCCCAAGATTATTCGACCTGGTTTGAACTGTTACATGGAAGTGTAATAAAGAAACTTGCAATACCATTAATCGAGTCTAGGAAGTTTGTGCCAATCAATTTTCACGCCTTAAAACCTAAACAACCTCATTCTATCATAAAAAGACTAGTGTTATCCACCGGTAAAAGAAAAAAGGTTAATATGATAATCTTATAGCATACAACAACTAATCTGTCTTGCTTATATGTACGTAGGTATATCAATAAATCCGTAGCCTTATGAGGAAAAAGCATTTATCTTACACAACAAATACTTGTTCTTCAACACGATCTTCTTCCTTGTCAATGAGCTCAACCCAACGCTCCTCCTTTAATAACACAGATCGAACATTATAGATTGAAAATTTCAGATCAAAATTTAGCTGTGTCAGGCTACAGATTCATTGATCCACCATCACGCACGTGTGTGTGGGTTAGGCCAACCACGAAAGATGGATTCCACTAGGATAATCATCATTCTGATTATTAACTATCTCGTATTCATGCCATTACAGATGTGTCGGCTTAATACTCTCTGATGTTGAAAATCTGGCCATGTGAAATTATGAATAGCACTAACTGCCTTGTGATGATGATTCTACGAAATTCTACATCCCACCACCAGGACTCCTAGACGTTGTAAAAACTGAAAAAGAAGCAGTTAATCGCACAAAAACAAACCATTTAAAGTGAACGTGCTCCATAAATGTGGCCTTGGGCTAGATTTTGTCTGAAATAAACTGGTTTATTTACGACAAATGGTGACGTCGCATCATAACAGGAAAAAAAGTTAAATGAATAGAATTTTTAAAGTGATGGTTAAAAATATATGAGATTCCGAAGTGGACGCAGTTCAGATCATTTTCTCACCTCGCATACAAGACAGAAAAATAGTATCTCAAAGCGACCCACTTCTCTTTTCAATTGCTCGAAAGAAAATTGCAACGTCAGTCGCAATGCAAATTCATGACTTGATTAAAAATATATATATATATATACGTCTGTTCTTCACAATAAAACCGAACAGAAGTCACCAAACTACTATAACGAAAACCTGGTTTAGTTACTGTTGATGTTGCTGAGGAGAATAGTTGTACTGCATCTAGAGTGAGACAGCTCTTGGAGGAATAACCCAACTGGGGATCCCAGTCTGACCTCTGTTTTATCGATTATTTTCAACATACTTCACATGTATGATATGAATACATTGAAAAATACGAAATATAATGAAATTACCCTCGCTTGAAATGCTCTGGAAATAGTCGATTGTAAACTCCATGAATGTTGCTATATTCCAGACACAATTCAACTCAAATAGGCAAAAATATAACCAACAGTGAAATGAGGATGTCACTGTGAAGCAATAGAAGGCCTATTTGACTAGACTGGACTAATCATCGTTCAAAATTGAATGGAGCTGGTTTGTAGTCGGCCCATATCATTATCAGCAACAAAATCTCTCTAATTCGAAAAGTCATCACAACTGTTGTGGTCTTTAAATATCGACATAAGACTGGTTTCTTTAATACGCTATCATTTTGACGCGAAATAATCCTTTCTCTACTGACTGCTGTTCACATGCGTGGTTAGACTTCTGATCATTGTTTTGGGGGCTTGATATTTAGAAATACCTTTCTCCTTGATGTAGTTAATTTTAAAAAGATAAACTCGGTTTAGCTAATTAGCATTAAATTCTTTATAACAAAATTGCAATTTTCCTATAATCTTAACTTCATTGTAATGCATTGTACAAACACAAAAAACTACCTCCGTACGAAAACTGATCGGGCATTGGGAAAAATTAATTATTCACTAATCAATGAGTTGAAAAAGAACCTAATGAATATGTAGTGTAAAAAGATTTAATTAACCTTTGCGCTAATTTTACAGATTTATAAAGAATGTTTTTGGAGATGAAGAGCCAAATTTGGGAGTTTGCGTAACTAGAAGGGAATGTGGTGGAATCTATTCATCACACCTTTCCCCTCTAAATCTCAACTAAGATCTTGAGTCTCAATATTCGAAAATTGACTCCTACAATATTCCCGTTAGCAAAAACTGCACGAATAAACTTGATGCTACATCTGATCAATGTTCATTTCGCCGAGCTTCTCTTTTAATCCAATCAAAAGGAGAGATTTCAGTCCAAATCACTAATTGGTTCCCTTTCCTCGGCCATAGGCAGTGGGATCAGGGGTCCCCCCACCCAAAAAAAATTCAAATCAGATTTTTTTTTCCAAACCTTGGACTATTTCCGGCCCTAGAAGAACTATTTCGAATCCCAGGGTGAATAAAAAGCTGAAAGGTGCGCTATCCCACCTACGATGGGCACCATAGGTGGAGGAACCAGGGAGAGATGAGGACCCACACCCCACACCAAAAAAAAAAATTCGACCCAACAATCCTCCTGCTTTTTTTCCCAAAACGTGGGCTATTTCCGACCCCATGAAAGACTATTTCGAATAAATAAATACTGAAAAGGCCATTAATCCACCTACGAAGGGTACGTATGGATGGGATAGTAAGTTTGGAGGATGATGCAACGGAGCTCAAAGAGAAGCATTTATTTCCCATTTGTTTTTGTTCAAAATAAACTTGCAGTAATAAGATATCTTCGTATTTGATTTTCCAAGGGCTGCAGCACCAGGGAAAAGTCACTTTGACTTGAGCTGGGGACGTTTTCAGTGCACCTTCATCATCTAATAAAAAAGTAATTTTATTATTGCAAGAAAAAAGTCCATTATGATCTGAATGAGAGGAAAAAACTGCAAAAATTGCATGAAGGGAAAATTCGGAAATTCTCCCCGTGACAATAATATATATCGAGAATGCATGAAGTTAAAATTCTGTCGGTGTATTGCCAAGGACCTAAAGAAGGGCAATTGCATTGTATGCCAATGATTCTGAATGTGACAGCGTAATTCAAGAATCACTACAGATATCCCCATATAACTCCATAAAGTAATGAATACACAATCTATGGACGGTGGACTTCAAAATACTCATTATACTTAGATTTCCTTGTAAAATGCCAAATACCTAGCTACACGTTTTTGGCTAAGACTTTTAATGCACAACAGATTCAAATTGACAAGATACACTTAGTAAGTTGTGTATTTTGTCGTCCTTGGTAAGGTTATCAATATATATATATATATATATATATATATATATATATATATATATATATATATATATATATATATATATATATATATATATGAGTAGTAATGTGTTATGGTCGTTTGTTGTGTTAATGGAGGCAGTCTTGGCGTTCGATGTTTTTCCGCTGGTTTTACGTAGGGATCTGAGTTTGTTCTAATATAAAACCATCGAATGCTAAGACCTCGTTAACTACATACCAAAAACAGTACTCACATCCACAAACGGGAAGCTCTCAGCTTCGGATTGAAATTCGCCAGCGGCATCCCTAAAACAAACATTACTAACATTGTCACAAAGAACTACAGACACACTGACTCAGACTGCAACAGATGCTTCATACTAGGAATTATTACCACCTCCATTTGCATAACAAACAATCACAACACATTACCATTCAGAAAAATACATGCATTAAAAACCTAGCAAAAAAAATAATCCATAGAATTTTAGCTGTGGAGTATACATATACTGAGAAGTTCCTTGTAAAATGATAAATACCTAGCTTTACATTTTTGACTAACATCATGTACAACAGATACAAAACTCAAAGATAGACCGTTGGAAAGATGGTGAAATCATTTCCAACGATGTGTCTTGTCAATTTATTTACATTGTTTACCCTATTTTGCTCAAAATTCTACAGGACTGTATCGGTGTGAGCGTGAACTCAGACCCGAAACTTCTAGTATTTCTTTTCGAAATTCTTAAAAACTTACTTGCTAGAGACATACCTGGTGGTCTTTTCAGAACAGACAGAAAATTCCAAAGGAATGTGTTGTGTGATTCTAGAGTTACACCGTTACATTCAAAATTACTGGCATACAATTTAGCAAATGTTGTTTTGGCTCTGATTTTAAATGAGCTCGTCTGTGATAACAGAACAAATGGTAAATGTCAAACAGCAGATTTGGAATCAGTACCCTCGAACTATCTTATTCGAGGTGCATAACAAATTCTACTCTGAAATTTCTTAACCTGCATAATCTATCCCAAATCAGAACCGGACTATGGACGATTTTTTATTTGGATAATGATTTGTATGGGACGACACATAGGACCCCCACCCTGCGCAGATTAATTGCAGCTTTCTCGAGAACTGGTCACCAAAACAGCTTCAAACACTGCATTTGTTTAGTCTTAGGCAATGCACCTACCGAAGTTTCAGTTGATACAGTGCCCGGTTCCCGAGATTTTTATAATTATCACTAGGGTGAAAGGTGGCAAGTTTGAATTTCAGGATTTTCCCCCCATACAATTTTTGTAGACATTTTTTTCTCATTCAGAACATATTGAGGATACAAATCCGATGAGATTTTTGTCATTCGCTTAAGGTTGACTTCCATTTTTGCGTAAAATGTTTTGAAGATAGGGGGGGGGCGTTTTGTGACTGATAATGCAAAAGTCTTGTACATTTTTCAGATGGTAGTAGTATATCGTAGCCACTCCTTTCATGTATTTCATTCGTTGTTACTACAAATTCATGTAATTTTTGCATTAATATATGGCAAAGAAAACTAGAATGCTGTTCTGTGATTAAATAGTTAAAGAATCTGTTATTAGCCCGCCAATAAAATTAAAATTCTGGTTAAAAAAGATACGATAAAGATATTTCTTGGAACAGAATTTCGACCATCAGTCCATCTCCAAATTCGAAACCTTGACGTTATGTTATAGTTTCGTTGAGTTTTCACGCCAGCATTGGCCGGTGGGTTTCACTGAAGATCAAGAGATAGCAAAACTCTACCTGTTTCCAATACTGCCGTCGTCTGGATAGTCTCGCCTTTTCCCCGAATTCGTAGTTCTTCCAACCTATTTGCTACGTTCTTTGGGACTATTTCTAAACTATTGGCTCAACAGCTGCCTTCATGTTCCAAAACTCCTTCAGTTCCCTAGCAAGGTCTACTTATCTAACTTTTCATTTTCTTCCAACTTCACCCGTGATCTGACGGAACAGCGAGATCCACCGACATTTTTTTTATCTTTCTTTACTACCCAGATGGTCTACATTTGCTGTTCTCTTGTGCCTTATCTATCTTAGCCTCTATATAGTTCGTTCTTATGGAATTATTCTGACCTGCTATTAGAATCCGTTTTTATCTTTGGGTCTCCTCTGCGTAACCTTGTCATTGTCGATTGATCTTGGGTTTGTCCTCTGAAATGCCTGCATAGTTGGTATTTTCCTGCTTTTGATTCATATTTTTGTGTTTCCTAGTTTTCTAGTTTCCTATTCGTTCGGTAGCAATCTTTGGTTGTTGTAATTAATCTTTCCTTATTCTGTCTTGTTTAATTGTCTCGTCCCTTGATTGCAGATTCAACGCTAACCTCAATGCTAACAATTCCACTTCCTCTTTCATTTCTTTTGACATGTAATCCGTGTACATCGTCTCGCGGACACGAGGCTTAAAGCAGTCCAGGTTCCTGGGTTTTTCTTGTCCATTTTAAAAAGTGTCTGGAGAATCGTACAAGGGAAACTTCCCATTTAATCCTTTGATCAAGTTCTTGTCGCAGATTTTAGTTTTTAGTACATTATTGTTCTTCAACGATATTCTTTGTCTACTTTCAATTTCATGTCACGTTTTTTTTAAAACTCTGTCTGATTCCAAGATACCTATTTGTAGTTTTCTTTCTCACTGAGGGCTCTGATGGTCTCCTGGTTAGGTAATTCGATTCCTCCTGTTTCTCAATGTTGAACTCCCTTCCTATTCTTTGACTGAAGTTCCTGAATACTTGTAATACGGTTTCCAGTTTCTTTCTATTTCTTGTAGAAAATCAAGACCTTTATTATGATTATTATTTGCATTTTCACACCAGTTGCCTCGTGGTTACCGCTGGAGACTGAGTGACAGCAAGTCTCGGGCCCTCTTCTTCACACTCTCACAGTCACAACAGTGCTATGGATTACAGTTTCACGCCAGTTTATAGTGGTTATTGCTGAAAGCTGAGTAGCAGTAAATCTCCTCAAGTCTCCAGCCCTCCTCGCATATCACCCTCATCTATTTTAGATGCGCTGTAATACCGTCTCCAATAAACCTTTTTCCTAACTGTTGAGCTATTGCTAACAACTGGGGGCAGTAAATCTCATATTTTCAATACTCTCCTCAGTATTCCTGCAATCCCCAGTAGTGCTGTGATCTGCATAATCTCAATCCTCCCTCTTATCTCCAGTTCCTCCAATCTTGTCTTTTATGTCTTTGGTATACTTACGAGTACTCCTAATATTACTGGTACTACCCTGACTTTCATGTTCCACACCTCTTTCAGTACCCTTGCCAGGTCCTGGTATTTCCCCAGCTTTTAATTCTTTCATGCTTACTCAGTGACCCACAAGTACAGCCATGTCTATTATCATCACCATCATCAAAGAAGAAAACGTTTGGTCAGTAATTTATTGTAGGGAACAAGTGCAATAGGGATTCATTTTTGTACAGATATGTTATTTTCTTTTAAGACTATTTCAATCAGGATTTTTGGTTTGTTTATTGATTTATCTATTATTATTCTTAAAAGTCATTTTTCTTCCAGCTGGCAATACTAAGCGGTTTATAACTATTATTTTAGGACAGAAACCACTTAATCTCCTGCAAAAGGAGACAGATCCGCCCTCGAGCAGTGCGTGGTTTAATCACTACTTCCGATGATCAATTGCGCCGCTTTAATTGTGTAAAAATATCATCCTTAAATTCGTTTCCCCCCCGTCTTTGTTATAAAAACGAATATTTGTCCAAATAAAATAGTTCTTGACATCTTCAGCAGATGTGCAATTACTGCACATTACTTTCTATTTTTATTTTTTTCAATAATTATTTTGTTCATTTATTTATTTCAAGAGTTGCTTATTACGAGTCGTTGCCTATAATGTCCGTAAAGCAATACATTGTCGGCTACATTCAGTGTAAGTGTTTCTCTTCTTGATCAGAGAGTGTTGAAAATAACAGATTTTTTTTTACAAATAGACTTTTTACGACTTCCGAAATCTCTGAATTTCCATCAAAAAAATTTGGCTGAAGTATGGGGCAAATGAGGAAACAGAATTAAACCTTATTGTTTATTGATTTATTGAATATAATGGCTCCTTGACCATCTCAAATAATATATATTTTTTTTATATTATCCTACTTTAAAGATAAAGCTCAATTAACTCATAATCCTTTTGAAAATTTAATTTGAAAGTTCACAGAATTGTCACTTCATTAGTTATGACAGTGAAATTTATCCAGCTCATTTTCAAAACTTCAAGCTCAAAATAATGCATTAAATTGTCTATACTAACAATCGGGCGCTAAAAATTTCAAAAACTACCAATTCGGAGCTGAGAAAAGAAAACCCGCCAAAACTCAAAATTATATTCCCTCCAGCAAATTGTGCAGTGATAGTCAATTGAGGAATAACTGTCGAGCATATCCCTGAATATGTAATAAATACAACGAAAAAGGACATTTTTCATTTGAAAAGGTCGGTGCATGGCATTAAAATTTTTTGGAAAGTGAATCAGATTCAGCAGATTTCTATTTGAACGCAAAAATCGAATTCAAAGATTCACGCCTGGGGATGAAATCTCCATCACACGAAGACATAACAATAACTAAGGAAGGATATTCCGAAAGAATGGACAGATAATTTGAAACTCAACGAATCAGCAAAATAATTCAAATTTGACTAGAGTGTTGAAATAAATGTGTTACTTGAAAACATAATTATTATCCGTTTCCTCGACCCAAACTAAAAAATACTTCAATGAAATTGTCAGTATAAAATAGCTGAAATTCCACTATTAGGAAAATGTTATCATCATCAGTCTTTTATCTTCTGTCGTTGGACATGGACCTTCCCCAGGATTCATCACATCTCTCTATCGTGGGCGTTGCGAAGCCTGTATTTTCTGAATTCGTCTAGTTTGTCTCTCCATCTTGTATTCTATCGGCCTGGGGATCCATGTTGTGAGTGTGTGATATTCTGCAGTTGTGTGCCATTCTTGCAACATGACCAGCCCATTGCCATTTAAGTTTCATAGTAGATTCTATGATGTCTCGGACCTTCTGTTTTCTCCCTGATATACTGTGCTGTTTTGCAATCTCTCCAAATGAGATTGAGCATGATTCTCTCAAGCGCGCGTTGCATGCTTCTCGGGTTGCGTTTAAAGTTTAAGCTGACATTCTTGCTTTCTTCGTTTTGTTCATCTAGCATTAGTTGAAGGTCGTGCAGGTTATCTGTGGAAAGGATGATATCTGCAAATCTGAGATTACTCAGATATTCGCCATCTATTTTGATTCCTCTATTCTCTCACTCTAGGTTTCGGAAGATCATCTCGAGTCAGGCTGTGAAGAGTTTGGGTGAACTGGTATCACCTTGTCTTACTCTTTTGGGAGCTGGAGGGGTTCGGAGTCTTCATACAGTCTAATGAAGGACTGTATATATGAAACCAACCATGGGAACAAGCTGGATTTAGAAGAAGTCACTTGACCATGGACCATTTCCACCAGCTGAAAGAGAACGCAGCAGAATACAAAATGCCACTCGCTGTCACATTTATAGACTTCAAGAAGGCTTCCGACTCGGTAGAAATTCCCATGGTCATGAAGGCCATCACTTTACAAGGTGCAGACCCTGTATACGTTAGAGTACTGCAACAAATGTATAGTCATAGGAAAATATACGACTACTCTAAATCACAAAAATTGTAGAACTTCTGCACTGTTCATCATTATATATACAAAATCTCAACCAATACTCGACGCAAATACATGTGAAAAATTCAATTTAATTCATCAGTCAGATTTAAAAAATCTAACGCTTTAACCTCCACTCACAACATCACCGTACATCCCAAAACAACTCTCGTGATTCATCCCCCCCATCCAGAAAAGTTTTTTTTCCCCTGAAAAACAAAACTGAAAAGAATGCATGAGATGGGAATAATTGTATCGGTAAGGGACTCGCTGAGTGGGTTGAATCTCTCATCATGGTTGAAAAATCGAACGGGAAACTAAGACTATCTACACCTGCGTGATTTAAAGGTCAACTGAAACAAATTTCAGTGAGTATTTTGACTTTACATTCAATTTTTTTTGTAATTCAAAAAATTGTTTTGAATCCTTACGCCAACTGATCTCCGGGGTATTTATCTGAATTGAATGCGATTTTAACGCATTTGGATCCTTAAATCCGAGTTATTTGGAAAAAAGTGACATTTTTGTTTCAGTTGGCTTTTGAATAAGGCGATAAAACGAGAAAATTATAAACTTCTCACAGCAAAGAAACGTTTGCTGAAATGCATGACCCGAATTGTTTCTCTAAACTGGATAACTTCCAACTTTCAATACATCCTTCGGCAGATATCGTTTCACCAGCCTGTCCTAAGGAATACACAGCGCAAGCGAAATGTTCCAAATTGGAGTAACAAAAATAATTGGAGGAATCGAAGAATCAAAAAACTCACAAGACGACATCATAACTTAATCTAAAACTCTTGGAGTACACCTAGAAGACTGAAACTCATTTTTGACCGATTACGTAAACTTAAACAAATCAAAGTAAACTCTTGCTCAATTTCAAATCGCATATTTGGGTCATCTCATCACTAGCGAAGGATTGAAATCTGATCCATCCAACTTTGAAGCTATTATCAACATACCACTACCCGAATGCAACAAGACTTGCAAATAATTCCGAGCATGACAAATCATCTCTGTAAATTTCTTCCAAATTACTCAGAAACGTCTGCTCCTTCGAATTTACTTCGTCTCTTCATTTGATTAACCTCAAATCAAAGTAGTTACAAAACTCAAAAAGATGATTATTAATCATCCTATTTTACAGTTTTGCGAACCAAATGCTCCTGAAGCTGCTAAGCCTTCAAATCTCGAAATGTTCCCAGCAGAATAGATTCTAATGGCATGAAGAACTTACCTGTCATCAAGGCGGAACCGATTACTGGCAAGATTATCAACAAATCTCCTGATGCTATCAAAAAGGAACTCACATTACAAGAGGAGTTGGAAACATTGTTAATATCTACCAAATTGGGAAGACCAAACACCCTTAAATTCTCCTAATCTATAACAAGACTAAGAAAAATGATTTCCCCAATAAAGCAAAAAAAAAAAAAATAATTAACCGAAACACTGAGCCTTAGTTTCGTACGATGGGTGGAAAGCAGGTATTGGTAAAAATATATTTGAATTGGGTGTGACCCAATTACTCGTAAGTCGAAAGTTGGGGTTCAATTCTACAATATAGTTATATCATGAAGAGAACCTCTTCCCCAAATCGTGTTTTGGAAAAAAATGATTACTTCAATTGGGTAAAGGCAAGTTATAACAATACTTCATAGTCGTATTTTCGTGCAGTGGACAGACGATGATGTTCCAGTTCGGCAGTAGAGATACGTTGTAAATAGAACCCCCATTAAAAAATATTTCGTATTTTCGGGAGATGATTTCTAAATGAAGTATGCAAAATACTGTGAAGTTGAGCAACATCGTAAATAGAATCCCCGCCCAAATCATGTTTTTGAAAAGTGGCTTCTTCATTGGAGTAGAAGCGAGTTACTAAAATACTTTAAAGCCATTGTTTTGTACGATAGACGATAAGTGGGTGTTCTATTCAACTGTATACTTAAATCATAAATAGAACCCATCCCCAAAAATTTGTGTTTGAGGGGAGAATGATTTCTCTGTGAAGTGAAAATATGTGACTGAAGTATTTCGTAACCGAAATTTCGTACGATAGACCAAAAGATGCGGTCCAGTTAAACCGTATAGTTCCATCATACTTAAAATCCCACCACTCTCGAAAAAACCCATGTTTTGGAAGCATGATTTCTGAATGAAATCAAAGAAACTAACTACAATACTTTGAAGCCGTAGTTTTTCGAACAATGGAAAGAAATGATGGGTCCAGTTCAACAGTATTATTATATAGTAAACAGAATCCCCTAAAAACCGTGTTCTGGAAAAATGATTCGGGTTTAAAAGAAATCTCACAAAAAATAGTGCCGTCTGAATATGTGGTCATGTAAAAAAACTTTGGGAGAAAATTGCGTTCAAAATATAAGATCATGTAAGAAGGAAATATGAAGTCATGTTAACATTCTAAGAATAAACGTTCTATCACGACATAATGATCACATCACAGCGTTCTTACTCGCCGGACACAAACTGAAGGTCTAGTTCAATATGATGAATAAATGACTTGACTTCGCGAACAAAGATTTTCAGTGGGCCTTCCTCGAGAGAAAGACCTTAGACAGCGGAGCCTGTGCGCAGACTCTACTTCCGGTCTTTAAAAGGAAATATCAAGGTGAACAGCGGCATGATTTCGGCTTTATAGTTATATAGTAGATAGAACATTCGCTTCTCTAAAATCCTTAAAATGCTGCAAATCACCCTGATTTTTTTTCATTCTGTTGGCGAATTATAGGTACTTTGATATAGACCAGGGGCGGTCAAGTTGTTTGATAAGAGCCAGATATGATTTTCTGACGTTCAAGTGCCGAAACAAATCTTTTTTTCAAAATTATATTTATAATTGACAAAAAATACAGCCACATCTCTGCTCATCGAAGGCTCTTATTGAGTCTTCATTTTTGCAGTTAATACTTTAAAATCGGGTTGTTAGGATGTTGAAGTTATTTTAAAAAGCTCAGTAAGGTGTCCCAAACTTGCTCTGAAAATCACTATAAAGTGTTTCTTTGTTTCCTTCGTACTGTCTTTGATTTGAATGGCATTGAAAGAGAAGCGTTTATCCTCAATTTCAGGTTGGCCCTTGCTACGACGCACCATTTTAGCTGCTATGAGAACACAAACAGATAAACAGAATCAGGCTTTTAGTATTATATAGATATCAAGTTTTACAGTGTTTATCATGAGAAAAAATAGAAATTAATTATTAAATGTAACAAAAACGAAATTTATTTTTTTAAAAACAGTGAATAGCATTGAGCCATATCCACAAGAAACACCGGAAAGAGTACAATATTGAAGGAAGACAATAAAAATAACACTAGTTACATAATTATTCTTTAAAAAAGATTTTCAACTATATCAGCGACAAGATTAATATTTAGGTGTCCTTACCTGGATCCAGAGTCCAACTTAGAGAAACCCTGCCTAAACAAAAGACGTCCACTATAGTGATAAGGAGATCACTATTAAATAATATTAAGAATGGGTATTGTTCTCAACGGTTTGGTTTCGCCTTGGAAGATGAATTCTCCGAGAAATGTTTCTTCGTACATATTGAATTTTTGGGATCGCCATTGAAATGAAGTACATTTATTTTTGTTTGCACTGTTCGAATATAACTTTCGACAGATGGTAGAATGCGTGCAAAGGAAATACAAGCAAGACGTATTTTCTATAAAGCTATAATTATTTGATCATGAACAAAAGAACGTAATTGATTTATAATATGAGCATCCCAGTTATAGAATATCAATAATGCAAAAATGATTGATGGTAATCATGATAATGAACATATGTAATTAAAGTCTGCTGATAGAGAAAAGAGAGATTAATACGTGCACATAGAGAAAATTGCTTCAAGGCATATTTCATATCTGTGGAAAACAAACCTCATGCAAAGTGGCTGCTATAGCATCTCTTTATATAATAAACACCCGGCTGTAGTTGTAAGCATGAAGGTGGTAAAAAAAGGCTGTTAACTAAAATGTCTAGCTAAACTCAGAATCTGTGTTAATATCATACTTCTAATATTTTCGTGTGAGCTTATTTCGAAAGATATATTGTTCTATGTGTAAAAGTGTGTCTACGTTTATACTAAATTTATTGTAAATTTCGTCTTCCTAACTCACTGAAAATGATATGAAATCTTATTTTTGTTCAATTAGGATAGAGTAAAAAGATTGATATTTACTGATACAAATAACGTTAAGGGAAAACTTTACTTTTTAATCATCAAATTCGTTCATTTTTTTATGCGTACTAACCATTATGGTCGCTTAAAATGATTTGAATTTCATTACATCACCTGCACTGACTGATTGCTGATACATGAAAGGCATACAATATGATTACTAAATAAACCAAAAAATATGGACTCAATGAAATCTCACACACATACACATAATGAACCTATTCCCAACAGATAGAAAGACCCCAAACTCCTTATCAAGATATTGCTCGCTAAAGGTGCCTCCCATATTCTTTGTCTATTTTAGCTGCCAGATTCGTCTCTCTCTTTCCATATGATTTGGTTCTGTCAGTTGACGATGGGTACTTCTCTTTAATTTTACTAATTCAATCTAAAAATTGAAAATGTTTAAAAACCATGATAATTTCGGATTAACTCTGCAAAAGCATTACATTTTAAGACTTGCTCATATTAGGAGGCATTATTGTGCAACTTTTGAAACCTTCAACACTCTTGCTTAAAATGTAATTGATATTCTGAAAATTGAGTTCTCAAGTTTGGGGGCTTTTTCTCTAGAAAGAGAAAAGTCAAAGACATTGCCTAAAAGAAGATAAACAAATTGTTATCAATCACTACGTAGAATTGAACTTATTAAAATCAATGCTTACTCCTTAATCAATAAATCAATAATTTTGACGATATTTTGTTGACAGGTTTTAAAATTTTTTAAATTGGAATTTTGTAAGTATTAAATTTCTAAAATGATGTATACTCAGGACGAAAATATGATTCTCAAAAGTCAATTTCATCACTACTTAACTAAACTGTACCAAAAAGTCCTCACTTGCTGCGTAAAAAAAATTAACAATTAATAGTATATTTTTCACACAGTGGATGTCGTATATCAATCAATGCATTTGAGCACTAACAAATATGGTGAACAAAACAGTAAATAATCGTGTGGCGTAAGGTTTTATGCTTTGTGATTGTAGCAACAAGAGGCTTGACTAGCAGGTCAAAATAATTAATAATTTGCTTTTTTAATAATTAAAATCATGAGCATAAATCAATTAATATTGCTCACCAAGTCTAATTTCGAATATAATTTAAATCTTATTATTTTCACCTCATGCTTTTTGTAAGTGTGAACATTACACTGTACAATTCTATATTGTGGATGATGTGCAAAATATTTCTATAGTTGGGTTTTAGACGGGAAAAATCAATAAGGTATCAGTTATGAATTCTGTTTGAGAAGAAATAATTTTTTAATTTGAAAAGTCTGTACCTATTTGATATCAAATGAGTTTGAAAATTTGCATCTACTTTTTTCTCTGTTACTTTTTTAAGGTTGGACGTTATATCGTGACGATGCAGTTAGCAAAATAACAGACAATATCATTGTCTGTTGTTTGGGTACCCCAAAATTCTTTTATTATTTATTTATTATGTCTCTTTGTGCAGCTCACATATAAAATGTTAGCACTGAAATGGGTGAAACTATGAAAAAAATGTTTGATTTTTTTAAAAGGAAAATACGTTCTTAGTTGTATATAAGGAAGTAGACAAAAAAGGGTTGAAGTTCATGATCCCGACAATACAAGCCACCATTGATATAAAGAGCCCAACGTGACCTGGTGGAAACACGACATTTTGCATGGGAGAATCAGGGCTCTTCAATATAATCATAAGGGCAGATCGCCACGGGTATTCTATTGGGCTCTAATTAGCCGAAACAGAAATACACCTCCTCCCAGACCACAACAAATAGCCGATCAATATAAGGCCCATCCACCGAAGCCATTAAGCAAGTGAAATTCATCTCATTTATAGTTTTGGGATGCATCCCGATATCAATCTTCAATACAAATAAAAAGATGATACTTTCCGATGTTCAATGTCGTGTCAAATATACAAGATATTGTCCAACCCTCCTGAAATTTTCTACCGACAGACCCCCAAAATGCCCTTGTAAGCCGAGATGTTTTCCATATGCTCTAAACCTACTTAAATTATTTTTAAAACCATTGACATTGATATTTTTCACGTGCCTAGGTATCTTGTTCCATTAATTTTTCACTATATTAGAAAAGAAATATATTTGCTCAATGGATTTAGTTCTTGAATGTTGCCTGACCAAAAGATATCTGGTACGAGGAGAAATGTTATAAAAATGTGCCCCATGTTTCGAAATTCAATTTAATAGTTGAAATATTTCGATCAAATCATCTCGTATTCTTCTTTCAAACAAAGTGGGCAAGCCCAAAGATTCCAATCTATCCCTGTAACCGAGATTCATAATAAATCTCCAGATTCCATTCATGGTAAATGAAGTGCAAGCCCGGGTGCAATACTCCTTGAGAAACACTCGACGGAACACTGTGATTTAGAAAAGGCACTACCGACCCAAACCTTCATGATTCTGTTTGACAAAAGGTCCTTTATTACTCTTTTTATTATATTATAAGAAATTACATAATTCTTCATTTTCATCACAGGTGGTAATGTGAAACAGTGTCGAAAGCTTTAGAAAAATCCAAATCCAAAATATCATCACTGTTACCATCGGATAGATGTTTATTTATTACATCAATATTCTCTAAAAGATACCATAGTGTGGATTTCCCCTGAACAAAAGCATATTGACTACATATCATCATAACTTCTAGTATATCAGTCCTATTAGACTTTTCGAAAACCTCATACAAGACATGTCACAGAAACTGGTCTATAATTACTCGACAAATGCATGGATCCTTTTTTATGTTATAGAATCAGTCTCTCTTTTACAAATGTTTCGTACTTTTTAATCTTTCATGAATTTATTATATAACATGGTTACTGCATTGACAAAAACATTTTCAGATGAATTCTGTCATGACCCATACTTCAGCCAACATTTAATTCAGACAACTATAATCACACTCACACTTCGTCATCCGATAACGCAAATCCACACGTCTTCAATCATTTCAGTTTTCCGACAAAGGACAAACTTCTCCAAAAAGTACATCGATTGAAAATTGAATTCACGAAGACATCAGCTGTTTCAGACGGTGATTCTGTTGTTCTTCCATAACCATCGTCTAGTGAACATACATTTTTTCTACTTTTGAATTTTGATTTTAAATTCTTGAAAAGGTAAAGTATTCTTGGATGGATACAAATTTTTTCTGTACACTCATAGTCATCGGCACAAAAATATCGTCGAATTAAAAAAAGATAAAACAAAAGAAAAATATATCCCCGGCAGTGGGTTTTTAATTTTTTTTCTTTTTCGATCACTCACAAGTTTTCTCAAGGTCTTGATTTCCAGTAAGTGTGTCTGCAGGTAGGCCTACGTGTTATGTGCATGAAGTGTTCACCTCAGTGGTTCCAAACCCTTTCAAGGTCATTCCCCACTTTTGTCAATAAGATTACAGCCTCCCCCCCCTCATTTAAGTAGGTGGCAACAAAGTTCGAATAACTATTTTTTTGTAGATGATTTGTCAGCTTTATGATGAGAATTAGTTTAATTTTATAATTGTCGAGCTGCTGCGGTGTATTTGTTACCCGAAGAAAGAAAGCGAAAATAATTAGGAATACATTATTTGAAATTCCAATATATCATAAAAAATAAAATTCTGCTATCGTAACTGATATTTTTTTTTTTTTTTTTTTGCTTTTTGTTTGCTGCTATAAGTACTTCGATTTGTCGGTCAATTATTGAGAGAGTACATTTTAAACCACTCTGAACTTATTTCGAGCCTTTGACTTGATTGGTAGAAGTGCAGACTACCCTATATCAGGGGTTATGTTGAACGGATTTAACACATGAAGAGTATTGTTATCAAGTCAAGAATAAATGGAACGCATTCCTACCAAAACTTTTTCTGACTTTGAACTGATCTTTCAACGAAAAAGTTATTCGAGTTCCGAAAACTCCTCCTGTAGTTCAATAGGAATATCATCCACAAGACACTGATCCGTAGTAACTTGACCTGTGTTTATGTCAGGGAAATAGCAGTGAAATTCATCAATAAGGGAATTGAGATCTTCTGCAATCTCAGACTTGAGCACCTGGCTGATGTTTGATAACATTCAGTAGGCCGATGGAATTGCATCAAATTTCCATCATATATGCATCTCTCTCAGAGTTATTCGGTAATTAGTGAATACTGCACGGGGAATTGATACCGGCCACCTTGAGTTTCTGGAGTTGGAGGACTTGAAACAATTAAAAAGGATAAATTTATTATGCCAGTCGAGGGGTCATATCTAACGGTAATAATCGGATCCCTGTGTTCAAAACAATCGACAGTAATCACTTGTTTAGATTCATTCAATGAAAATTATTGAACAGAAACAATTCCCCTCTTTAAATGGGAGAAGTGCAACTTCAGAAAATTGAATTGTCTAAAAACTACTAACCTTATTCTGTGTTTGTGTTTTTCTTGAGAGTTTTTACCCGAATTCATAAATTCACTTTTTGAAAAAATGTGTAGGGTAACCCTGATATCATCAAAGAGATGAGGATTTAGGGATAGCAAAAAAAAAAATTAGCACAGCTCCAAGAGCCAGCAGGAAATTGATTAGATGACATCCACAAATTAAGAAAACAAAAAACAATACATAGTTAAGTTCTTCAAAACTTTAAACTTTAAACTGTCGCTGTCAAAAATCACAGTTTTATGATGACCTCTACTTGGACATACAAAGCTGCTAGTAATGTTTTTTAGGCGGAAGGCTCCCGATAGATCATGAAGGGTACTCGAACTACTGTCAGATTCTTCTGATCGAGAACCCAACATTGCCTGGGCACCGTCTATGCACACTCCAATTACATTCTCACAAGAAAGTCCTTCTTCATCAGAAAAGGTTAAAATGATCTCCATCACATCTTTTTCTGAGTAACAGAAATTCAAGCCTTTGGTCGCACTGTTATACGCCATCTTGAATCACATATTCTGTAAGGGGGATTACATCCCGACTGGGAGTCACTGCCGTGTAAGACAAAGCCAAATTGCTGATCTAGATCTAAAAGAACAAAATTGACATTTGTGGTGGATATATATTTTTTAACTTTCGTTATACATGCAATTTTGTTGAAGAATAGAACTGTTGGGTATGTATCTACATGATTATTCATAAAATGTTTTTAGTAAGTTATATTTTATAAATATACATATTTATCATACTTCGTACTCTTGTAAAATTTGGTTCTTTTTAGGTGGTGATTTTTGTACTTTCTTTGAGAGGCTCTCGGTAGACCTGATTGGATCCTCTTTATAAAATTCCTACATCCACCCATTTTCTATTATGCATAGATGAAATATGAAAAATACACTTCTTAGTATAAATGTATTTACTGCAATTCTCCATTTCCCGAAGACTTTGAACTTAAAAATTCGGGTACGTTTTATCTAAAATATCATTTTAGAAATAAAAATATTCTAAAATTTAAATGGCGTTTTGAAAATATAAAAAAAATCTAAATAAGATTCATTATGCATTTTTTACGCTCCTTTAAAACGTATTGCAAAGATTAGGAATCTTTGATTGTTCAATAATCGCAAGAAAATAGCATGAAGTCAATCGAAAAAATAACCCAACATTTTTGTGTACTCACAGTTGATTTCAGAACAATTAAAAACCCTGTTCACGCTTTTGACTGTGCTATTAAGGAACTCAATTTTTTAAAAATCTTTCTGTAATAGAATTTACTTTAGAGAAATTTGAATTTAATAGGAGCCAATTAAATGATTAATTGGCTTTGGGGAAAATATTGCATTCTTTCCGCAGAAAATTTAGTGATAACACATTTATTTACGTATGGCTCAGTTCGAATGTCACGTAACTAAATTTTCACTCTCGTCATACCACGTCTACAATCAGTGCTTATTTTGTTTTCTTTAATAAGAAATAATATAAACCCTAATCAAATTTTCTGTACTGCTTCTTTCAACGTGTACTGATAAATCCAAGGGGAGTTAATTCACATCTACGAATAGCACGCTATGTATTGCATGAACAAAAATATTCAAATTTCACTTTTTTAAATAGTCATTGGCATTAAATCATTAATGTTTATCCTACGTGCACGCTTCTTTTGACGGCACTTTCTAGGGGAAAAGAATAGGAAATGAGATTTTTAAAACACTTTCACGAGGTGAAATTATCAATATTTCGAAAATGGAGATGAAATTTGCTTATAATAAAATTTGCCAGAACTAAAATATTAATGAATGTATTCTAAATCAATAGAAAACGCATGAAATTCCGAAGTCATAAATTTCGTCTTCTCTATTTTCTATAACGATTGCCTCTTTTACTCTTGTATTTGTAAAGGGAATTTAATACGACGAAAACTGAAAGCTTTTTCAACACAACTAAAACTGAATGATATTCCCGGTTATACAATTGAGACGTTGACAGACATGCCTTTCCAATGAGTTGTTAACATCAAATATTGGGAGAAATTTCCATCGATGCTATTGATATCTGTAGAAGAGAAACAGAAAATTGGACAGTGACAGAAAAGATTTAGAATGGGTAATATATGATGCAACGTACACCAGGAACTCTTCAGAAAAGGAGGTGCGTGTCAAAATGATTTCCCTTTAATAAGATGCGGTAATGAATATTTATTGAGATTCACTGTGTAAAAACGTCAAACTGAAAACCGTTGACCGTTCGCTCTCCAGGTGCGGTTGGTGGTCCGAAATGATTTTGTCGAAACGAGGCTAACAGCCAAACGTGAATCCTTTTGTTGACGATGAGCTATACACCATCACATCACAACAAGTGCTAAGCTGTGACGATCGGCAGACCAGTTGGTTAGCAGTGTTAATGTTATTTGCGTTTCTCCCGTTTCGAAGAATGTTATTTGCGGTTCTCCTGTTTTAAAGAGATACCCTACTGTACCATCGATATCAGAGCGCTTAAAAGACATCAAGTGTGAACATTTTTAGCTATGAAATCGTCGAATTTTTTGCTCCTCCAATTAGATTTGGATTATTCATGCATTACTTTTAAATCTTGTACAACGATATTAAGGCAGTAGTCAGAGAGAAAAAAACCCAATCAGTTATACAGGATGCTTCCAAACGTTCATCTCTTTCCGTTTACTCAAAGAATTATTCAGGAAGTATTATTCAAAAACTGTTATTATATTGTCCATTAACTGAAACATTTACAATAATAATCTAAGAAGTCAAGTTTTTCCACAATAAATGTTGAAAGTCTTGAAAACATCGAGTTGGAAACACTCACTCATGGAGAGTATTAAACCCCTTTCAGAATCTACGGCGATTACATATATATAATCCATTGGTCCAAATACTGCCATAAGCTTCAATACAACTTCTAGTCCTGGCAAGATTTTTTAGCGTCTTTCTTTTATTCTGGTAGTTTTTGTATCTCATATGATGTTAATGTTGGCCATCACTATCACGGACGGTTCTTAAACCAAGAGTGAATTGGGTATTTCTTCGAAGGATTCGATTTTGTTCCTGGTCATCATCATGGAGGTTTCTTAAACCAGGAAAGGCACCATCGTATATATTAGAATCCTCAACATTGCCATCATCCTCGCCTGTTTCCAGTATGGCACTGCACTGTGTAACCAGTGATCTCTTCAACGCCGTATGTTTCTTCATACCCCAAGCTGTGAATTGTTAACCGATTAATTCTCTGGTGTTGATGTCGAAGAGTCTGGCAACAGAACACAGGTCACGTGCGAAGATAAAATGGAATGAAGAAGTCAAACGGCCGTTGTAAAGTTCTTGATAACAAATGGTTTCTTAATTGAAGAAGCTGATTAGAAAATTCACTTGTAGAATAATACTTCCTGAATTTTTCTCAACGATTAAGATCGGTGGAATAATTCTTTAGGTAAACGGAAAGAGATGAACGTTTGGAAGCATCCTGTATAACTGATTGGGTTTTTTCTCTCTGACTACTGCCTTAATATCGTTGTACAAGATTTAAAAGTAATGCATGAATAATCCAAATCTAATTGGAGGAGCAAAAAATTCGACGATTTCATAGCTAAAAATGTTCACACTTGATGTCTTTTAAGCGCTCTGATATCGATGGGCAGATTAAATGCTTGGAACATCATACTTGTTCAACGGTCAATTAAATCTGACTTTGTTTTCAACTTACTCGAGGTTATAAGTGCAGGTGGACCATGAAAATATCTCTTCAGATAAGTCCTTGGACGTAGAACAAATGCGTCCAACGTCGGCTTACTACTGCCACCTGTTCTGGATTCAAATTGCAAAGACTGACTGGCGCAAGCTAATTAGCATATATCTATGCACTTCCCTGGAGAGAGGAAGGGGGTCAAGGAACCTTGGAATCAAAGATATCCTCCCGCCACGGTTGGGGGGTTGCCATTGGCCCCATGTGACATCGCCAACCAATCAAACGATCCCTACACACCTTCAAACATGTACTTAAGGAGGTGATTAAATAGCATATTCAATGAAAGTTTGACTCACACCTTTTTAATATTCAGGCGGAAATTTTCCCTTTTCATAGGTGGTGAGGGTCAGCTGAATATACAGCGATCTTGATCTGTTTCTTAGTATCTGTCCATTTTTATATTCCTTGCTCCGTTCGAATTTCAGCTGAGTCAACAGTTATGTCCAGATATTGATCCTGAATTCAATATTTTTGCACAACAATAGCAATTTTAACTTTTGACTAAATTTGAAAATGCAATCTTGCAATGGTAACAGTGTTGTTTCCCACTTGTATAACGAAGTTCAGAATTTCTGATATTAAATCTTCCTTTTTCTTATACCACTTATGCTCATCTGCGAAATACGACATAGTTCGGGATGCATAAATTAGACGCTCCATCGCAGCAGACAGATTTCCTAACCATCTGCATGAGTAATCGTGCGATAGCTGGGCAATAGCGATATATAAGTGAATCAAAGATTTCTCCGGGATGAGAGAACAACCTCAACTCCATTTTTATACTTTGAAACATTCGTTCTGCAATCTCATTTGATTGTGGGTGGTATGAGGCTGTTTTATAAAGGATACAGCCATTTTTGTAACCGAGAGAAAAGATTATCGTCATAAAAATCGGGGTTGTTATCTGACACTAAAACCTTCGGTACACCATTCCGAGAGAAAATCACTCGTGATACATGCATGTTTTTATAATCGAGCTGCTCCCTAGTATTGTGATTAACGCGTTCCTTTCGCAAACCATTTATACTAAGCTCGTTCCTTACAGGATATTTTATGAAAATGACCTGACATATGAATAAAGTTATTTTACAATGGTCAATGTAGTTCGCGCAGCTTTTCTTGTCACCGTTATTGAAATGTGTGAAAGCAGAAGTTTGTGTTTAAGATTCTAATAACATGAAAAACCTATTTGGACCATTTGTGCACACAGAGATTGTTACAGGAAACCGAATATATATATATATATATATATATATATATATATATATATATATATATATATATATATATATATATATATTCGGTTTCCTGAGTGCGATGGATGTAAGTTACAGTACATAGGCAAGTCCGAGTGGCAATTTAATATTAGACTCAACAATTATAGACATAGGATCAAGTCAAATAACAATCGTAGCCCACTTCCTGTAGAACTACACTTTCGCACACCTGACCACAATTTTGCCACTGACACTAGCTTCACCATCATAGAAAAAAAAGAAAAAACTACTCCAATTGACATAACTAAAGTTCTAGAAAAACACGAAGACATGTGGATCAACAAATTTAAAACCCTATATCCTAATGGATTAAATACTAAACTGAACAACCCTCACCACACAGAACACTAATACACACAACTCCTACCATTAATATCCTCACACCCACATCTTAGACACATTCAATAATGGAAGCTTCAAAGTCACCAAGACCCATAGGAAAAACCTCACCTTAGCCTGTTACAACCCCTGTCCAAATCATAGCCAAAACATTTTCAATAACTTTTAAGGTTGATACCTATGTAGCTCCTTGACCTCACCACCCCTCCATCTACACTACCCCAAACATACCAAAAAATCTAACTCCACATCACTCCCCCCTACCTTGACACACTCTGCCCTCCCCAAGACCAACTGCTGCTGCTTTACTAAAGACCTGATACCTACTGGACATTCTTCCACTCAGCAGGAGGCCTCCAGCAGCCCTGACAACACAACTTACCCACAATGCATAGCTCCTGGCAGTGGACTCTGGTTCCACATGGTACATTTCAATACACACTCACACAGCACACACCACTGATGATGGGAAGAATCCCGAAACATGTATGGACTATTCACTTATAAGGATTAATAAACCTTACCACCAAACACCTCACTTCCGAGCCTGTCTCACTCTCTACAGTACACATTATATATATATATATATATATATATATATATATATATATATATATATATGATGTCTTGTTATACTGATTGATCCCCCCATCATCAAATACGTTTTTGGGGTAATCTACGTAAGTAAATCCAGTTTCAAAAAAATTAAATGATGTGTGGTATAAAATAACATCCATATACAATACAATCTGATAATACCCCATATAAAATAACAAACTACGTGTGTGACAACTTATATATTAGAATCATAGCTGATAGGGAGGTGGAATTTGATCCACACTGTTAGGGTGCCATGTTGATAAAACTTTTTTTTTTTTATTCTACTAAACAGCTGTGGTAAACAACTGATGATCCCAACAAGTGAAAAATTACACGTTGAGCCATAATATAAATGTATGTAAAGCATGAAAAAATGAAGAAAATTACATACATTACATTAACAGATATTGGGAAATAAGTGACTGAAATGACACAAAAAATAATTTGGAAAAGGTTTTTCAATGTTATCAGTATTTAAAGCTGACATCGAAAAACCTTTTCTAACAGCAATACTCAATATATATATATATATATATATATATATATATATATATATATATATATATATATATCCCCTCAAATCTTTTGCTACATCCCATTTGAAATATATAATCTGTACTATGAATGAATAGCTTTAGGTTTCTGTTCATTTTTAGTAATGCTAAGTATTACTTTTTGAAAATAGCTAAGACTCTAAGCTCTTCATCAAAATACAATTTACATATTTACGCCTCTGTTTATTTCTCGAAATCTGTCTGCTTTTGAAAAATTTGACACCCTATCTTAAGAATATAATTAGAATTTCAAAATCTTTGCTTTCAAGTCATTTTTTTTTTTTTTTTTGCTTTACCTGAGGAAAAAGTCCAAATATTTGTCTAAAAAAGAAAACACACTTTCATTTATAATAAACGTGGAATTGGGCTTGTTCAATTCAATGTTTTTTTAAAAAATGGCATTAAACTTTTCCTCAACTATTCAAAAATAGCAATCGAAAGCGTAATTAAACTTAGAATTCAAATTAAATTTAGACTTTAGTTTTAAAATCATTACAGTAATAAAAACTTGAAAAACTCGCCATCACAGTTGATAATCGAACAACCGTAGCGTCAAAATTTGACGTCATTTAAAAAAATTCCATCGAAGAATAAATATGGTCATAATGAATTCTATTCATGACATCAATGGGGGTTTCCATTGGATAACATGAAGTAGAGCAAATGAATATTTGGATTGTGGCGAACAAACGTGACAGAAAAAAGGCCTCTCGAAAGGACAAAAAGCCTTCTTTTTTTTTCAAAAATAAAACAAAACATTTTTTTATGGATATAGTAGAATAGCAATGCTAATTTCTGGTCAGGAGCGGTGAAACGAACACACAGGCAAACAAAGACACGTACTTATAAGGAGGATAGAACCGTTCGTACTCTTTGATGACTACGGTTGTACAACTTGATGAGAATAATTTCTGAATCGTGTCAAGATGACTCTTTCAATTGGTAAAAAAAAGTTTTTGAGTGGAAATCTGGCCTCCCATGCTTACAAAAAAGCTATTATTGCAAAAATACTTCGATAGTATTATTTTCTTTTCTTGCTTATATTTGATTGAAAGTAAGATTCAATAGGTTATTGCTTTTTTTTGCAATTTTTTTAAATGTACGTGTTTTTGCACGTAAGAATTTTGGAAATTTCTCTCATTCAAATTTCTTGTGCAAACATTTTATTTACATTGTCACGACATTTACATCTCCGGTTCTATAAGGAGTGTGCACAAATAATTTTACGCGATTTCGATGTTTGTTTTTTGTTTTGTTTTTTGTTTTGTTTTATTTGTTTTTGTTTTTTTTCGCAAGTTGTCAATCTCCGGTAAGCGAGTTGTTCTCTTGAGACATAGCACACCTCTACTCATTATTTTCAATGCTTTCTCCCATCTCCACCGTCTATTAGCCGCCAGTGGGGCAATCTGTTAAGTAAGTTGTTCTCTTGAAAAACGGACACCTTTCGTATTTATCTTCATTGATTTCTCCCACTCCCATCGTTTGGTAACTGTGGAAAACGATCCGGTAAGCAAGCGGTTTTCTTGGCAGCCAGAAGTGAGCGCCACGATTTCAGAACAACTAGCATTTCATCTCTTGGGATTATGTTATGGAGTAAACTTAGTAATATCAAATTGATATTCATGCTGAATTCTCCAGTTGTTATGTGCGCACACTTAGCATACATAGAATGTACGCTTCTGATATATATCATAGACGTAGATTCTATATACACAATTTATATAGGTGTGTGTGTGTATATGTATATACATGTATGTACAATTTAGAAATGGATATATAATCTGACAGTTATATTATTTAGAAGAAAATTATTTGAAATGACATCCCGTTGTTATATGGTGAATGTGTCATTTGGCTTAGACAACGTAAATAAGATAAACAAAGAAATTGGCTCCTGTAGGAACCTGCAACCGATAGGGAACCGCCTTAACACTCCTCTTGCCATATGTACAAATATGTATATATACATTGTTACATGGTGGATGTATCATTTGGCCTTGGCAGTGTGGATAGAATAAACAATTGAATTATTTGGACCCCCTGACTTACAGCGAGTTGTTCACCGACTTACCAGCGAGCTACTTAGCTCAATAGTAGGAGGAGCGCCACGTTAAGGCAATTCCCGATCGGTCGCAGGTATGTGCATATATATGTATATGAGCACATTTATATATATATATATGTGTGTATATATGTGTGTGCATATGTATGTGTGTGTGTGTGTGTGTGTGTGTACATACAATCCAACAGCGCCTGGAAATGCACATACATTCAACAAATACAAAAATAATATTAAAAGAAAAGAAAATATAATCGAAAACAAACCAGCAGAGGAATACTGCCAAGATTCCAAGTAAGAGTAACCAAATTTGAAGAGTCTATGAGAGAAATAAATACTGCTACAGAAACGGAATATCATTGCCAACGTTGAACCTCATAATTTTTTAAATTGTTTAAATCCGATCTGACGACGCTTCTGATGAGAACGATTTTTAAAATACATGAAAAATTTATTATTTAGTTGTTTTTCCAAATTGAAAAATTAGTAAATTTCTCACACACACACTCACACATGAACACACAGACACACACACACAGACACATATATATATATATATATACATATATATATATATATATATATATATATATATATATATATATATATATATATATATATATATATATATATATATAATGTTCACTTTATCCAAATAAGTATGTAAATTTGTATAATTGTGTCTTTATGGTCAATGTGAAAATCAATTGTCAGCAATAATTCTTATTCATTTATTGATTCAAAAGTATTTTACAATTTGACCTTTAGCCTATTCATGCCTGCACCCCGGAGTTATGATAAAACTGTTTGCAATGACGTAGCCTGTGACGTCAGAGATACTACTATTTGGACGAACATCAAATTGGCAAACGCCTCTGTTTCTCTTAGCCGTTCGTTCCCCAGCCTCTTTTATTGATTGGGCACTCTTTTTTTCTGTTCATCATCCCCTTTTACTTCATGTTTGCTACTACATCAATATTTTCTGTCTCTTCCTAAAGCTCATCCTTTTCTCTGTCTCTTTGTCTCTCTCTCTCTCTCTCTCTCTCGCTTTCTCTCTCTCCGTTTTTCTATCACATTTTGTTGCTAACAGTTGTTGACTTGTCTCTCAAATACAGTGGCATCCTCTTCTTCTCTCACTTGAATCTGTTTCTTCTAACCGTCTTCTTAATTGTTTATTCATTCTTGCTTTTTTCTCTTTCCTCTTCTTTTAATTTCATTCTATTTGTACCTTTCCTTTGAAATTTTCATTGCTCTCAGTCAGTCTCACTCGTAGTATGTCAGGTTCACCTTTTTATCCCAATGTTCTCAATCTCTTATCGACCATCTCCTCATAAAATTTCCTTCTCTCTCTCTCTCTCTCACTTCCCCTCTCTCTCTCTCTCTCTCTCTCTCTCTCTCTCTCTCTCTCTCTCTCTCTCTTCCCCTCTCTCTCTCTCCACCCTCTTCACCCGCTGTAACTTCTTTGTCCCTCTCGTCATTCACTCTTTCTCATCTCTCGGCCATTTTAAACTTTCCTTTTGCATCCTGTTATTCATTTTACCTCACTCGTTTTAGAAACTGTCAACCAAATCTGTCACCAGAGGTTTCTTCAGATTTCAAGTTGGTCTGGCTGACTGGCTGTTTGGCTATGTATGTATGACGCGTGCAGGCCACACCAATGGAGTTGGAGGGCTGAAAATTGAAACATTTACCCTTTATTATGACTTTTGAAAAAAAAATTCCTCCTTAATGGATTTTGAATGGAAGGGGTCAATTTATAATGTAAATTTAAGCTAAATTGACTTTGTATCTTGTGTCCAGCAATATGCGCGTGTGTCTTTTTGCAAATTCAGATATCCTCTGTGATCGCAGCTCAAAAAAAAGGCGCCAAAGGTAACTTATTAATTGATTTCCCCTTTTCTAATCTTGTAATTGATCACCCACGACACGGCATGCTGCCAAAAGACGTTGGCCAAGTGATGGTTTCTATAGTGTGATTAAAAATACCTGTTCCTGATATGAGCGGTGAGTTCTTTTTTTTTCTCTCATCTAATGTATTCCACTATCAGGAACTCTCTTTCAGCTTGTTTTTTGTTTATTTTTCTTGAAACTTGTCTTTTTCCTTTCCTTTGTAGTTCTTTTCTTCTTTCCCCTTTCTATACTTATCTGTCTATCTACCTGTGACTCATTTTTCTCAACCTTTCCTCCTTTTGTACATCTTCCTTACTTTATCTCTAATTGCCTCTCTGTACAATGCCCGCATTCACTGCTTTTTTTAGAAACCATCAACTAAAACTGTCAACATAGTTTTTAAGTTGGCTGGCTGGCTGGCTGGGTACGTATTTATTAGGCACACTGGTCACACAAATGGAGCTTGTGAGCTGGAATTTCAAACATTTACTCTTTATTTAGTCTAGAAAAAACATTTTTTTTTCGAAATTCCTTCCCAAAGTAGGTTTTTTCTAGTGGAGTTTCAATTTACAGTGTAAGTATATGTTAAATTGGTCACTATTTCGAGCAACGCCCTTTTTTTTTAATTCGAAAATCTTAGCTATCCAACAAAGCTCGAAGTAACTTATTCACTCTTCTACTTTTTGTTATTCATCGCCCCCAACACTGCATGCTGGCAAAAGATGTTGGTCCCTTGACGGTTTCTTTCGATTGACTAACCAGCCCAGCCCGTATTACAATCACTAACTCTCTTTTCTCAACCTTCCTCCTTTTGCACAGTTTTCTTACATTATCTCTAATTGCCTCTCAGTACAATACCTGCATCACCTTTTTTTCTTTCTTTCTATCTCAGAAACTGTCCAGTTCTTCTCGTTTCAATGTTTTATTCTTTTTTTCTTATTATTTCTATTTCACTGTATCCCGACCGAAATCCTTTTTCACTCTTTTTTTTTTCTTCCATCTCTTTCTCTTGCCTCTATATCACCAGCTCTGTTAATCTTCCAGCCTTCTCCTCTCCTTCCTTCTTCCTTCTCTTTCTGCCTCCTCATGCTTTTACTCTTACAGCAGTCTCACTTTGACCATTTTACTGCATTGTAATATTGAACAGAGTCCCGTTATACATGAATAATGAATGTCATGAGCAGAAAAGGTGCTGTTCAAAATAGCTCGTGCCGCAAACCAAAGTGCTATTTGCTTGTTGAATATGCGTTTGTGTGCATGATGCTCTGTCTCTTACTCTGTTATGGATAGAAGTTCATGTCCACACAGATAGAGATATATCTATAAATAAGCAACGCTTTCTATTGATGTATTTATATGATACATTGAAAACTAGGAATCATAATTATGATAAAACTAAAACTATGAAAATTGTGTGAATATATATATATATATATATATATATATATATATATATATATATATATATATATATATATATATATATATATATATATATGGGGGGGAGACACACACAGAGATAGAGACAGAGACACAGATACAGAGAGAGACTGTGCGCGAGAGTGTGGGCTTGGTGGTCGATTTAGTGGTGTATCTATCATGGGCGCCAATGTTTGGGGTTCGAGCCTGTGTGAAAGCCAGGATTTCGAACACTGATTTTCATTATACATGATTAGCTGGTCAAAGACGGGACTCATCGTCGTGCTATGAAATGAAATTTTTCGTCATTTTAGAAGATTGGAAAGTAGGGATTATCACTAGCCTAGGACCTTAAAATGGAACCTAAATCATCAAATCCACCAGTATACTTCTGGGATATCCTCACAAGCGTCTTTAATGCAATTGCTATATCATAACCTTGAGTGCAATTCAAGATAATCTAAATTTAGAATTCGGCATTAAATTTGGGTGGTGACACAGTTTTGGGGGTGAGATATGTTGGCCAAAAACTATCGGTAAGGGGTGGAGTTACGTCTGTAGCTCGTCCATCTATAATTATTGATTACAAGCTGCAAAAAGAACAGCTATTATTAAAATTTATCATATCTAATATATGAAAATGTTCAGTAATGCACCAAATTTAGATGACGATAAAGTATTTGAATTGGAGGATATGAATCATTAATGTTTATGCAACGGTCTTTTGCAAGTACTAGACTGACAGCAAAAATAGACTTCTGTTTTGAAAGCAGAGTTTTCTCTCTCTCTCTCTCTCTCTCTCTCTCTCTCTCACACACACACACACACATACTTACAATGATGATCAGGTTCGGCAGGCTGGTGCTAAAGATGGTACTTGAAAATCATTAATCTAGTCCGGGGGCCAGCGGGATCTACCGTGCACGCCCCGCCCTAGGAATCTATGTGTGGAGTACCAAAATGATCCCGAGGATGTCTTCTTTCAGAGGAAAATGTTTCCCGAGAAAACAGTTGGGATGAACTACCTCATTTGCATGGAAACAAAATGGCCACCAGCACACACCAAATAAATCCAGTATTTCTTATATTGTCTTCCGATTGGAATATCTGAATACCTTAAAAAGCTAAATCATGCTTCTCCGACACGAGGAATTCAAAAACACACTTAGATTTATCATAAAAATAATAATTTATCATGTGAATTTATTTTGAGGAAATATGAAAAAAATAACGAATAATATGTTTTTTACAAAAATTATCTGAAATGCACATTCTGTTTAATGAAGCGTAAATTAGTAATTACTATCGGTTAAATGGGGCATACATTTCAATTAACACCTAAACATCCCAAATTGAGTATCTATTGGATCAGTCAGAAACATCAAACAAGTCCATATCGGCTACCTCAATTTCATCTTCATTTCCACTTACTATTTCGGAAGCAAATCCCTTTCACATAAAGTTCTCTTCACTCGTAGCCAGCCATGTTCTTTAGCATCTGGTCGTTCTGGGAAATTTCCATTGGATCTCTTCCAGATTTCCACTAGGAATTTTGTGTTTTTTTTAATATGCTGCATGAGCGTTACTGTACGTAGAGACAGGCTTTTTGTGTTCATAATATTTGAAGAATCTGGTCGGCCATTGTTGCCAAACTTGGTCTTCAATAGCTGAAGGCATAGGCTGTCTACTTAGCCGAACCGTGGTTAACCATACAAACAATGCAAAGTGTTCCAAATGTCCTAAGATAGCGTCCAAGTTTCCCAAGAACATCTCCATATGCAGGCATCTTCTGCAATATATTTGTAGCACCCCCTATTCTTTTAGTTATGAATTAAATATGAAACTCTTCTATTTGCTAGATATCGAAAGGTAGGAGCTTTCTTGTCATTGATAGTACTGGCATCGGTGTCGAAGCGGAGTTGCGTGAACATTTGGATTCCGTATGACTTGGATCGCTCCAAGATGATACATGGAATCCAGGCTCACTGTGCGAGCCATACTGCCAAGTAAGTGAGTCAACTTGGGGGCTAATCTCTGACGCTGGTAGACTCTCGACGGACAGGCACTGAAAGATAAAGAACATGGAGCTTCATCTATGCGTGTTTCCCGAAGAAAAGAAGTTTAGGAAAGAATACCATGACTATCGGATAGTAAAAAAGCTTTGCCATTTAATTCACGAGAGTGAGAGGTGATACGCGTTTATACCACGTGATGAAGACACAGTGGCGTAGCTGTGCGTATGTGTGAGGCTCGATATCAGTGAAGTAAAATGGGCAAAGTTAGTACAGAGATAGGTCACGGAGGAAGAACGGTTAAGATCGGATCGGCCAGTGGGTCGGCGAAATGATAACGATCTTAGGGGGAAGGAAAGAGAGAGGAAGAGAGTGGACGGCAGCAAGCCGGTGCTAGAAGCCTAACTAGCTAGGAGTGCTGGCGCTAGTGAGCATTGGACAATGTGCGTCCAGGGGTTTTATAAGGGTCGGAAGAGGAAGTGACGTTTTCGATATCTAGCTAAAAGAAGAGTTCCGTATTTAATTCCTAACTAAAAGAATAGGGGGCGCTACTCATTGATTTTTGCTTGCCTAGAATTCATATATATATTTATATATATATACATATATATGTATTGAATTTGCCTGATAGTGTGCTATTGTTGGTTAGTTAGCTGTCGTGCATTTCAGGATTTCATCAGCGAGTTGAATTGTAATTTTCTGGAATATACCCCCTTTCATTGTACCTACAAGTGTTTGTGTGCACAAACGCTTTGTATTCGGCCTCTACCACGTAGAAGATAAGGTAAGGTAACCGTTACATAATTATTGTTTTTCTCCAACTTTGCTGGAGATTCAATATAATTTAAGAGGTTTATTCGCTTCCATTGAGAGTGCCCTGTATATTAGACATCTTGCATCGATTAGTGTTTGTATGAGTGTGTCCTTAATTACAAGTTTTACCCAGTGCTGCGAAGATTATTTCAAGAGTGATCAAAGTTTAAGTTTGTTAAGCATAGATGTTTCATGTGCATATTCTGTGCGTGTAATTAATTAAATACTTTTCCATTGTAAACTACATTAATAGCATGATGAGTTATTCTTCAGGTTATGAGAGGTTTATTGACCTATCTGAGCCAAATGATTGTCCTCAGGCGTGTAGTTCTTGGGGGTGTTTCTTCAAATCGTTCTCTATAAATGTTTGCCATCACCAGCAACACAGTGCTGTCGAGTTCTAGCGCTTTCTTGTTGGTGTATATTAATCGTTAGTTGGAAGAATGTTAACATTTCCATCAAGTTGCCTATCAATAGTGCGAGAATGTTTCGAACTATCAACAAGGCCTCATCTATGGATACTTTTACAACATGTCATCAATTATGTTGAATAGCTTCACGAAGTAGGATGAATTCTTAGAATGTGATAGAGGGCTACCTATAAGTACCATGGAATAAATGTGACATATTGAGTCCAAGCCACTGAATATAGGTTGTAATGGAATGCTTTCTTTGTCTTTGGAAGACGGTGTTTGTGTGAGATAGTGTGCTATGGCGTTATTTCTCAAAGATACAGATGACAGAGTGCTGTATCCACCTTTTGAAGTGATTAGAATACCTTTATATCAGAAACGACGAACATGGTCAATTCAGAGAAGCGGGGAGTACTTTCACCTTACTATGATCTTGATTGAAGGAAAATGAATGTGTCTTTGATAAGACTGATTCATAAACATTCACTTGCTTGGAAAATTTGAAGAGATTTTTCCTCTGCCTGTGAGTAGTATTGTCGTGGAACGAGCAAGTGGAAAGCAAGCCGACACGCGCCACTTACCATTTACCCGGACGAGGAGCCGGTTGGCTTGTCGACCGACCAGCTGAAAACCTGTAGCGAACTGCAGGAAAGAAGGGGCGGTGGTCAAAAAGGTATGAGAAAGACAACTCGAAGCTGCGAACACCTGCTTTTTCTTCTTCCTCCAATAAACCTCTACCCTTACCCACACCACGAAGCTGGAGAATAGCGAATGATTTAGCCCTGAGCCAGATCCTGGTTTCGCACAGACACGGCTCGACCGACCTGCTCAGTGCTGGGTCGAGATGTGTTATTTGTAAGATTATGATTTAAGGTACGATATTCTTACCCGAATATAACACCAAGAACATCACCAGGAAAACAACCGTTCCTGCTTGGCCAGTGGTCTCCAAAGGTCTAGCCACATCAATTGCTTTGGTGAGTTGATGTTCCCAAGTGCGACTACACAAACACAACCCCCAGAATATTACCAAGGAAACAACTCTGTATATTGACACTTTCAATGTCAGAACACTCTCAACAGATGTGCACCATGGCCGATCTGGAAAATGAAATCAAAAACATCAAATGGGACATTTTCGGTGTTAACGAACTGAGAAAGCCCGGGGAAGAACTGAGCGAATTAAGCACAATCATCTCCGATACAAATTCGGAAAGGAAAAGGGATGACAAAGCGTTGGCTTTCGTATTCATAAAAAAACTTGAAAAACAATGATGTAGGATTCAAAACCATCTCAGGTCGTGTAGCCAATGTCACTGTACAGCTCTAAAAGAGGTATAAACTGAATATCATTCAAGTTTACGCTCCAACTTAACAGTCAACAGACGAGACAACATGTACGACGACTTGAATTCCATACTCAAAGAAACCATAAAATATTTCAACATCATTATGGGAGACTTCAACACCCAAGTAGAACAAAGTAATGAAAAATGTGGCGGCAAGTACGGATACAAAATACTGAACGAGAAGGGTGAAGATCTTGCTAATTTTGCAACAGCAGCAATATAACAACCGCCTTGGTTGAAGTAGCTAATATGTTTAAGCCAAAGAGCACACAAACTATCATTAAAAACTAGAAGAAACCAAGAATCTCATAAGAAAATGCAGAAACCTGAAGCCACAAACAACAAAAATAGAAAAAATCGAAGTAACAGAACTGAACAAAACCATCCAAAATAAACGATGAGAAAATAAAAGAAGATACACGACAGCAATCATTGAAAGCAAACTCGAAACAGTCCCTTTATCTGGCTACATAAAGACACTGGGCCCTTTCGATTTCAATATATGAGTGAGGGAAGGTGACATCAGTTCACCAAAACTCTTCACGGCCTGCTTTGAGATAATCTTCCGAAACCTAGACTGGGAACACAAAGGAATCAAAATAGACAGCGAATACATGAGTAGCCTTAGATTTTCTGACGACGTCGTCCTCTTTGCTGAGAAACTCCACGATCTCCAAATAATGCAATACAAATTAAATGAAAAAAAGTAAGAAGTTGGCCTCCACATGAACTTCAGCAAAACGAATCTCATACACAAAAAATATATTGAGAACAAGGACACAATAATCCGAATCGAAAACGCAGAGCTGAAGAAAGTAAATCACTACATCTACCTACAACAACGAATCTCCAAGAAATCCTCAAAAGAATGAGAAATCAAATAAAAAATCACACAAGGTTGGCAAGATTTCGATATTGCTAGCTCGACTTTCAAGAAAATTCCACTGAAAAGAAAGGTATGCAACCAATGCATCCTCTCGATAGTCAACTATGGAGGAGAGACGTGGAACTTGACCGAGTGATTGACTCTCAAACTGAGAACCATGCAACGGGCACATGAGAGAATCATGCTCAACCTCACATGGAGAGATCACAAAGTACGGTATATTAGAGAAAATACGGGAGTCTGAGAAATGATAATCTGAAACCACAGTCACAACATTTCGATTGCAGACGATGTGAATTCAATAATGCCGGTCGAACATGCCCAGCTAAGAGAAAGATGTGTAGAAAGTGCGACAAGATAGGTCATTTTCAGAGAAAGTGCCGAATCAAAAACAAGGAACTTTATGTGCATGATTCTACGTACCTTCATAATGATGATGATGGGTAAAACGATTCCGTAGTTGACAGCGTCAAGGAAACATCCGAATCGCTATGGTTATTGAATCTACCAATAGAGAGTACTTTGATACCGTTAAAGCTTGAAACAGCCAGTGGTGTGGACATTCTACCAATGTCTCATTACTATAAAATGAAAACGAATTCGGTGATTACCGATCTAAAGTAAGACTGACATCGTATACCGGAGATGGAGTGCCAGTCCCAGGTGAAGTGACCGTGACCATTCAGAGAAAATGTATGTTGCTCAGTCTTTATTTCGTTATCACTTATGAAAATGCCCAGTCCATACTAGATAGAGATATGTGAAAAACTGAACTTGATTAAACAGATCAGCATAATACAAAAACAAGAAAATACAAATATCTTGTTAGAGTACAATGAACTGTTCAATGGCCTATGATATCTACCCAAGTTGATATTTAATTGGTACATGATGCAGAACCTGTTGTTGAAACGTACAGGAATGATCCTCTTGCGATGAAAACATAAGAGGAACTGAACAAAATGGAGCAGACTGAAGCGATAAAGAAGGTAAGTGAACCAACAGAATAGTGAGCGAAATATATATATATATATATATATATATATATATATATATATATATATATATATATATATATATATATATATATATATAAACAGAACGGGAAACTGTGCATTTGTCTAGACCCCAAGAAAATATTGGCGAAAATATTTTAAGCGAAAGTATTTTCTGCTCCAAAGGATTTTAGTTCCAAACTATGCACCTTCATAACTAAACTTGGCAGGCATAAATACCTCAGATTACCCTTCGCCCGAGATTTACCATTGCATAAAATGTCAAATGTTTGAAAATATGAAAAACATTGATTCGTCAAAGTATGACATTTTGATGTGATTAACTAGAAAACAGTCACATCTACTGATTCTCAGCGAAGTGTTTGACACATGCAAGCTCAATAATGTGTCACTGATCAAAGACAAATGTAAAATCGCAGCACCAGAGTTGACATACCCGGCTGATCGACTCACCTCAAAAGGATTACAACCTGATCCTTCTGAAATTCAATATTGCATTCACATAGGTTCCGGAACACAAACGTCAATTATTTCTAAAAAAAAAAACAAAAAAAAAAACAACTGTCCTCCCCAAACAATCGTACAATCGTACAATCCACAACTGCCTACCTAAATATCATGTGATGCTAGTAAGAAGGTGCGATCAGTTACAGACACACAGAACCGTTTTGCACTGATTGAGTGTGAAGTGCAATCAATACATTTGGCATGTGATCGCTTTCATCAGTGCATCTATGGAGAATGTGCACAAGTGGAAACATACCACAAGACTCTCGTATTCACATTTCAAAAAGCACTCAATGACTTCCACCTCGTGTACAACGGAATAGACTCAAGACGCAAAGATATGACATACAGATTGTCACATACTTGGCAAGTGCACGTATGCAACCACTGCACTGTCACGCGCAGTCCAGCCGAACGATACATCAGGATCAATTCCAATCAACCTAACGGAGCTTAACATTGAAGTACAAGTTGTAGCTGTCCTGAAATACGCGCCCATCAGTGATCATAAAATAAAAGAAATTCGATCTGCTACACTGATCAAATAATGGAAATTTGGAGAAATTACATCATGTTCTGATGGCCAGCAAGTGTAAAGCAATGCCAGGTAGAAATTGCACACAACCACAGAACTGATTTGACTGTATATGATGACATGGTACTTGAAGGAGGACGCGTTGCAGTTCCTCCAAGTTGGAAAACACCTTGGAGAAAACACACGCCAAGAGTCCAAGAAAAGTGCAAATGCCGTGTAAGAGCATCAATGTTTTGGCAAGGTATTAAATAGTGGCATAGATAATGTTGCACAGAATTGTGGCAAATGCTTAATATACAGAGATGTACAACGAAAAGAGTCATGAAATATCTTCACAGCAGTGGCAGAAAGCAGCTGCTAACTTGTATCAATACAACAATAAAGACTATCTTATCATTGTTTAATTTCACTTTAACTATCTGAACGTATACGAGATACCAAATCAGTGCAGCTGTGCAGTGACCAAAGCTATACAACAAAGTTTCAGTCGATTTGGTGTAGGTCAAGAAGTATTCTCTGACAGCGGTCTATGTTTCGCATCAGCTGAATATCGACAATTTGAAACTGATGGAGATTTCAAAATCTCTATATTACCACCACGCTACCTATTCTCGAACGGTCTTGTGGTAAAAACTGTGGAAACAATGAAAAGCATTCCACATAAATGTGATGACCGGTCTCTGAGATTCAAGGTAGCACGCTATGAGATCACAGAACATCATCAACAGAGATCCTGGTGGGGAGAAAAGGAAGAATTTATTTACCAAGCTGTGCAAAACAAAACAAAGACAGTAGAGTTTTGTACTTAAGGGGGAAATGCAACTGAAGGCAAAGCAGAAACTCTATTACGATTGACACGGAGTTCAAGAGCTCAAATCTCTGCATCCGGTAGATACATTCCGTATCTGAGATCCTGAGAATAATAACTAGAGAGAACCCAGATAGTACAAGCAGAGGTAGCATCAAGATCAACGTTGAAACCAAGTCAGATAGTGTTTTCAAACAATCAGAAAACACAGGAAAAAACACAGAAGGAGAAAAATTCAAAAGAACTCTCGTTGTCATGATCTCTACTAAAACCACATAAGCTCAATGAACAGAACGTTCTCTTGGCGTTAGTCTGTAACGGTGCATCCAGATCATCAGGTACATAACAGTTCAGATGATCGACAAGATGTGACAACTTCCAAGACTACAACAAGTCAAGCAAAATTACGACACTCGAGTCGTATTGTGAAAGCACCAGACACAATGGACGAGTGAGCCATATATGTGAGAAGATTCACCCAATGGAGATATTGACATTTTAACAAATAAGCAAAAGTGAACTACTTATCCTTTTTAACTGCGACAAAAGTCAACAGTTCTGAGAACGGGAGAACGAGAAAAATCTGTGTTGGAACAAATTTTCAAATCGGTTAACAGCGTTTATAAGGAACTAAGAGACCTGAAGAGAGGGTAGTTAAGGAGAGATATACAATGTTCTTTTCTTAATCGGTCCGTAGCATAGGTAAAGATTAAAAAATGCGATGAAGAGAGTGAGCAAAGAAATCTTTTTCTTTTCGTCACACTACGTCATATCATTTAGATCAATTCTAGAATTGAAAATAGAAAGTACAATCAAAAAAATGAAGAAACGATAGAAAGTTAGAAAGAAAACAGAGTATACGGTATTCATAGCTAATGTATGAACTCCATGTATATATTCATGATTTTCTTCGTTTGCCAATCAACTATATTGCATTTTGGACGATATTTTTCGTTTTATTTTGGATGCAACCCATATTTTTGTTTGAGACGTTTCAACGGGAATTAGCTTGAAAACTCAATTAGAAAGAAATATTTTTTATTACAGAACAAATGTAGACAAATGCTGTCGAAAATACACATACAACGTCGCAGTTTCCTTGCTTTAGTTTTCTTTTGTTTTTGTTATGAATTTTTATTTTCACGTTGGCAAAGGACAGTTCATTAATATCAAAGATAATAGAAGACTGAAATAAAATTATGAACGTTTTCACGAACTTCATTACTATCTTGAGAGTTGAGTTGTAAGGTAATGATGAAAGGAAGAATACTCTTGGAGTTACGTCCCTTCTTACAACGGGTAATGACACTATTGCAGAGTTACCTGGTGTATAAAAATAAAGTTAACCTCAGTAATAAAACAGTCTCGTCTTTTATTTCCAATTTTGGATTAATTACCAAGTACCACAGTATCAGGCCTAGCAGATGAATTGGTATGCACTTAGTAACACTGAGCTTGTAAAAAATGAAGAAATTAGAATACGAACCAATTAGTAATACCAATAACAAGAGGTTGCATGGCGTGCTGAAATAAGTTGGATCAAACCCTTGGGAGGTCAAAGTTTCTGCTCGGAGTATGGAAATAGCCGGCCGGTTGGCTGTTTAGCCCAATGGTAAGAGCAATGCTACATTAAAGCAGCTACTCTATCGGTCGCAAGTTCGATTCCTGCAGCAGCCCCATTTTCTTTGTTTATTCTACTTACATTGTCTAGGCCAAGTCATGCATTAACTGTTTAACGACGGGAGATCATTTCAAAAAAGGCTTTCAATATGATATAACATGCTCGCTAGAGAAGCTCTTAGCTTACTGAACGCATCAACTTTGGGACTCTGCACAAAGTAACTACAATTAGCAAATTTTGGGAACGATCTGAAAATCAGTACTTTTCTGCAAAAAAGCCTATTCATAGTCCACCAAAATTCAATCTTAATTAATCTAATTCCGTAGCTACATGAGTGATCTTCATGGCCTTCCCACCCAGAGTTTTCTTCAGACCCGGCCTCGACAGGTTTGCGGCCTTCGCCGCCCTAAGGCCAAACACCTATGGTGAGATAGCAGATCTATTTACCAAACACCAGCAGCTCACACAAATACAAGTTCTCACACAAAACGACATCAACATCAAAGCAAGCCCACTCATACATATACATTCTATAAGGACATTTGTTTTTATACACACATACAATTTCAAAGACATACTCATTCAAACACAATATTATCCTACACACAACTCACATACTAACCATACAAGCACTACTTTCCGAGTTATTCAAATAAATCCTTCTTATCTAATACAAAAATATTCCATGTGTTGTTTTCATTGGATTTGTTCTTTAAGCCTGGTACTTTCTCTTCCTTACTACATGCTACTATTCCATTCATGTTTTCCACGCAACTTGCAGAGTTGCATTCAATCTACTTTGAAGTGAGATTAATGTGAATAGTTCACTGAATCGGGTCCCTATACGTCAAAGTACCTCTACATGAGTAGCAAGTAGTTAAAATACATGAAAGGATAGTGATTCAATAGTTTGTTCTCAGTTGCATGTTTGACACAGAAGTATTAATATGCACAAGGGAATATTAATCAAGCTTAGGTAATGGTGTTAATAGACAAATTGAAATAAGAATGAATAGATGCATGCAGTCCTCTATATAGAAATACAAGTGGATATGTACACATGATTAGAAAAATACGTGTCTCTCTGGACAGTTAGACAGCAACTGCTTCTTTGAATTTAACGGGGAAGATCTTAGTTTTGGCGGTTGATAAAATTACCCACTCAGACAACACATCACAAAATAGGTTATTAAGTAAAAAAACAAGTCATGACAAATAGTATTAGTCTTTAGGGCAAGTGAAGCAAACAGAAAAGAGGATGTTGTTACTCGCCCACGGCTGGTAAGTAAATTAAAAAGCAACCCAAAAGATTAAACTGAAGATAAAAAGTATTAAAAAAAAATCACTTGTACGGATTTATAACTTCATTGAATAAAATGTATCACGTACCAGTAAGATGAAGGGGTAAACAAAGGTTGCTTAAAAGAAGATAAACTGGAAGTACTGGAGGCCAAATTAGCCATTTTCTAGTTAGATCGAGCTAATTTTTCCTATTTAACCAATAAAAATCTGTGGTAGCCAAAAATCTGGTGGTCTGAAAAAATAATTTGCAGATCTAACTTTATTGAATAATTAACTGGAAACATATTTATTTAATATAAAAATATTAAATAAATATGTTTCCAGTTAATTATTGAACCTAGATGAAAATAGGATAAAAGAGCTGATTTTTTTGAAAATCTGACAAAGCAAAACAAAACTACATTGGAAAAAATACTCCTCATAATTTTGATTATCCATCACTTGAGATCAATAAACTGAATTTTAATGGAAACTCTTGCTTCAAAGATATTTTTGAATTAGATTTATTTTTTCTTGCAAATCCACTACAAATCTGGTAAGTTCGAAAAATAAGTGTGCAACTTTTAGTAATTATTCATTCGGGAGTCATAGTATATAGCTATTTTTATTTTATTTGATAATTGGGTTTTTAAATGTGTCTCAAACATTTTGTCATAAAGTTTGCTGAAAGTCAGAAGGATTTAGCCGATTTTAGCCAATTTTTGAGATAGTTTCACCCGGAAAAATCAAACCTGACCTGGCAACACTGCGCAGTATGTAGTTCCACAAGACCAACAACAATGCTATGTAAGACATATCCAGTGCACCCTTCAAATACATGGTGGTGTAAGCAATTCACGCTAAATGCAGTTTTTCCTTTACAAATATTTTTTATTTAACAGAGTCAATAGAATTTCTTTTTTTGAATTTCAAACTATCTACAATAAAAAAAATGTTATTCATTTAAATATATAAAAGCATATACAAACATGAACAAATTGACCTTTATCTATTTTGATATTATACATACATGGCATTGTCCTAAAATTTTAGATGTAGAAAATTACCATACTAATTTCTATAACATAACATTATTTCAAAAATCGATCTCTTAGCAGAAGACTTTTTTCCAATTCTGTTATCACAGCATCACCTTCTTTGGATGAAGATCAATCAATCTTTGGTATGGTTCATTTCGTTCACTCCACACAACCTTTTTTCGTGCTGTGGTAATTTTCCAAATTGTTGTAAAGTTACCACTTTTCATCGCCCAACACAATTTTGTTCAAAAGATTTTTGTTATATTTAAGTAGAGATTCAAACACGGAAATACAGTCTGATATTTTTTGAAAATTTTTACTTAATATATATGGAATCAACTAATCAATGCAACTAGCATAACCTTGTGGAGAGGTTTTTCAATACTTGATTTGGATATTTAAGGTATGTTGGTTATCATCTGCATTGTATTCTCAAGTAATGCCAGTTATTTCATTTGATCTCCTGACCTCTTGCTGTTCCGGTCATGCACGTTCACAAATCAATATGCTTGCATCCAAGACACATACCAAAAAACTCAACTTATTTGCAGAAAAAAGTATTCTTTACCTCTGTCAATGAAGTAAAAAAGAGGTATATATATTTGGCTGTGTTGGTTTGTCTGTTCATGCGATATTCCCAAAAGTAC